>ML246402.1:21923-55300 GCA_005239495.1 Nicotiana undulata | reverse complement strand
ATATATATATATATATATATATATATATCAGTACATATGTGTACCAACTCAACAGTGAACTCAACAGGACTGTGCCAATACCACGGATAGTCAACTGGGATTTAAATCATAATGTCTTACATTTCCATATCATTTCAGCAGAACTATACAATTCCTAACACATATACAAGGTACAAATAGGGCACATAGAGGCATGCTTGTGAATCCTAAGGCTACCCGACATAGCAATATAGTCGCCACGTATGAACTCTCGTCACTTGGTACGTACGTGGCCCCCCACAACATGTATACATAGCGAGCAAGGAACCTATGGGGACATTTCCCCCTTACAAGGTTGGAAAGGAGACTCACCTCGTGTCGAATCTACCTCTCGTACCAAGAACACGCCCGCAACTCCGACTCTATACCCGAGGACTCGTAATTGGAGTAGGAAAAACCCGTATGAAATTCTTGAAAAAGATTTCACCGTACTTCCTTAAAATCATGAAATCCCGTTACATCTTCACTTGCATTCTTGGACGTTGGTGGAATTTGTAGAAGTAGCCAATTGTTTGATTTGTATGTTATAGGTTGTTTCCTGGATTGTCATTTTTTTAGCTTGTGTAAATTTGATTCAATTCCACATAATGGATGTGAGTAGCAAGAATGATATTGAGAAACTAAAGGGGAACAAGGATTCTGCAAATTTTCAGTTACCTAATGTGACGTTAGAGTGGAAATTAAGTGGCACCAACTTTGATGACTAGACCAACAACTTTTCCATTAATGTGACACCTTGCTACAATGGGTAAGAGTCACCTATTTATGCTTAATGTGTTGCCACGTGAGACTCATTGGTCTTTATCCAAATGACTTTAGTTATCCACCATTAATTATTAATTAATTAGGTAATGTCTCGTTACCCAATAATTAACTAATTATCCACATAATGAAGAATTATCCCAAATTACTCAAAGTACTGCTTATTTTTAACACACCTTATACACTTTACTATCATGGACATGTGGTACCTTGTATGGCACTAGTCCATAATTATCGGGTATTGATTTCAGACATGAAAGTTTTTACGGGTCTTTACATCCTCCCCCACTTAGAATCATAACTTAAGAACTTCAAGTTCTTGATTTCTATAACAATGCACCAGACCGAACTATTTTACTCGGAATGACACCAAACTTTGCAGGGAAGTCATAAATAAGAAGCTGTTATGGGAAGTCTCAATTAGAGAAACGGGGTCCGATAACGCAAAACGACCGGTCGGGTTGTTACAGCCTCCATATTCACCTGAACCTTCCTCATATCTTCCTAAGATTTCTTCATCTTCTTCACATATTTTCCCCAATAGTGAATCTCTTTCTCTTGCTTGTCTAGTGTCTCCATGATCTTCTTCTAGTTATCCACCAATCTCTTCAATGTGTCCTCTAGAGTAGGAGGTAGTGCAATCGATGCCGGAGCTGACTGAGCTGCAACAGTGGTAGAAAGGTCAGTGAGCTTAGAGGAAGCTACCTGTAGCCAGTTGGTGATACCAACTAAAGTCTGAGACACCCTCAAGGCCGTTTGAGGGTAAGTGGAAGATGATGGCACTGAGACTGGAATGGACATGGAAGGACCCAAAGGGTTCTGTTGGTTGCCTTTGCCCCAACCCCTTGAAGGGTCGCCCCTCCCGGGTTGCTTGTCCGGTCCTCCTCGTGATCTAACCATTTTCTGCAAACATGTCAACAAAAGTTGTTAAAACATGGTACATAAGTACACAATAAAAGCACAGACATTACAGATGCAAATGCTAAGACAGTGTGCCAACATGATTCCGTTGTCAGCGAATAACTGACCGCTGCAGCGGAATGGTCACCGTTGTCACCGGATTTTTTACTGCTGCAGCGGAAGAGTGGGGATTAGACTACCCACTCTCTGAATATGAGAAACGCGATCACCAAAATAATGGGCCGCTGCAGCGTATGGCCATCACCGTCAACGGATTTTTGGCCGCTGCAGCGGAAAGATGGGAATTAGGAGCTTCACTTCTCCAAACATGGGAAACGCTGTCAACCGAAAATTGGTCCGCTGGTCACCGCTGTCAGTGGAATTTTAATTGATGCAACGGAATTCTAAGGCTCATAATATTAAGGCTTGAGGACTCCGCTGTCAGCGGAGTGTTGAACCGCTGCAGCGGAGTTCTTCATTAAAGCGCACTGATGGCAAAGTTCAAAATTAGGGTTCTACTAAGTTTTGCAAAACTGAACATGAGACACAAGTAAGAAGAACCCTATACCCACATAGAGGACCAGAAATCATTACCCCACAATTTATAACACGTTGATGAATCATGCTTAAAGATTAGGGCTCCAATAACTCTAAACAAAGAACAAAAATAAAAAAACACTAAAAACTAGCAACAAGTTATCAACTAAAAACAATTAACGAGCACATACCAGTGTTAGATGAAGATGTAGGATGCAAATATGTGAAAACAATAGTCTTGGATGAATAGTGAAATGTATGAGTAGTAACTATGTTGGGCTGGGAAGCAAATGAGTGAAAAGGGTAAAAGAAGGGGGCTCCCTTAGTAATTATACTGAGGAGGTAGGGACCCCACTGACTTACCTAGCGCGACAACGGAATTTTACCGCTGACCGCGCTTTTGTCACTTTGAAACTACTAGTATTTTCACCTCACCGTTGTCAGCGGAATTCTACCGCTACAGCAAAATACCACCGCTGTCAGCGGAATAGTGTTCGCTACAGCGCTTGTGAGATTCAGAGAGCTTGCAAATTGGCCAATTTGGACCGCTGTCAGCGGTAATGTTTTGTTGCAGTGTTTGGTGACCGCTGACAGCAAAATTTCGACCGCTGCAGGTGAATGTTATCAGCTTGCTCAATTTTCCAGACTTGATCCGGCACTGCATCCACCAAATCCTACACCAACTTCATAACAGGTTAGCCTATAAAAAATCTACTCTAACAAAAACAAACAAAAAGAAAAACACTTGGGTTGCCTCCCAAGAAACACCTGATTTAACGTTGCGGCACGACGACGCATGTTACCAAGTTCAATTGAATTTCAGCAAAGACACCATCATAGGAATCCTCTTGATTGTACCCACTCACTCCTTGGTCGCATTGGTCATTGTTGTTTGGCATTTGATTTCCACGAGGCCTTCGCTTGTTAACCAAAAGATTTACCCCCTCCATAGCACGCACTTGCTTTGGCCCTTGTATTTGTTGAAGTTGCGCCTTAGAAAGTTGATTCATGGTGGTGGTAAGCTCGACAATTTCTTGCCCATGATCTTGAAGCTCTTGGTGGAGATTTATCACACTTGGATCACCCTGGGGCACATTTGCCCGACTTTGCCATGCTGATGAAGTGTCAGCCATTTCATCCAAGATGTCACATGCCTTAGTGTAAGATAGTTTCATAAAGTTGCCCCCAATGAGTTGGTTGACCACACACTGATTGGTGGTATTTATGCATTGATATAAAGTTTGTTGTATCATGGCCTCGGTCATGTCATTATTTGGACACTCTTTGACCATAGTTCTATAGCATTCCCAAATCTCGTGAAGGGGCTCATTCGGCTCTTGCTTGAATGCCAATATCTCGTCTCTCAAAGCCGCCATGTGCCCGGGGGAGGAAAACTTGGCAATTAACTTATCCTCCAATTCATCCCATGTAGAGATAGAATGATTGGGAAGTCGTTCAAGCCAATCCAGGGCCTTCCCTCGGAGAGAGAAAGAAAATAATCTGAGCCTCAAGGCATCTTCTGATACATTGGTTTGCTTGCTCCCCCAACATGTGTCCACAAAGACTTTTAAGTGCTTGTAGGCATTTTGATGGGGAGCTCCCGTGGAATACTCACGTTGCTCGAGGAGTGTCAACATGACATTAGTGATTTGAAAGTTGCACGCCCGTATTCTGGGTGGGACAATTGTACTTGCATACTCCTCGTTTGGAAGCACCCGAGGAGCAACTCTGGGAGGAGGCAGGGGAGGGTTTGGAATATTATCATTGGGATTGGCCTGTCGGCCTTGTCTTTGAGGTGGAAGTTGATGTAACTCATCTTCCCCAATATCATCTAACTCCTCCCCCGGTATAATATTTGCCAGAGTATCAGCCATAGTACCTGTATTGATTGAAACTCACAAGTTAACAAAAAGAAGGAAAGAAAAACAATCTACACCACTACTCAAATAGATAGTCAACACTGTTATAACTCCCCGGCAACGGCGCCAAAAAGTGATCAATGCCTACCTATACCACTAATAAGTAGCAAGAGGTTTTGTAATTATACTAAAGTTTAGACTAAAAGAGACTATTATCTAGCTATCTATGATCTTTTTGTGGATTTTTCTTAAATAATAAAAAGCACTAGGATTGCAACTTACTCCTAGGTGAGTGACTAATAGGGTATAAAATCGAGGATAGCCTTGTGAATTGTGGGTGAATGACATAACCTCATACTAAATTTCTCACCCAATACCTCTTGGTAATTTGGATAACTTTGCCTGAATTATCTTTCTCAAGCACAATTGGGTGTTCCAACAAATCAAATGAAATGTCTCAAGTCGAGTGTAACTATCTCTAGTATCCACCCTTTTACTGGGGCTATCAATCTCTTGGGTTCACTCCAATACCTTGTTAGCCTAATTACCTAGACTTGGGTCATTTCTCTCAAGAATAACCCTAGTCATGAAGGCATGAAATAGTGTTTGCAACCGCTAGGGTTGGGTCACAACCCTAGCTTAAGGATCTAGCTACTCATATTTGAAGAAGAAACTAAGATAGATGATGAAATTGAACTCATAAATGTAAATTATAAGAGGGAAATCTAAGAAATATTGTAAGTTCTAAGCTAAAATTTCTCAAAATGGAATAAAACTACTGTTCACATGCTCACTCTAACGGCGCATGCCCTAAAAATGAGAAAAAGATGTATTTATACTGGGCTAAAAATACTTGACTAAATTGCGCCTACGGAGATTTCTCTCCTAGCGTAATTCTGAGTGTTGCGGCAGATTGGCTTTCGCTGTAGCGGAATAATGGCCGCTGCAGCGTTCTTGGACTTTGATTACTCTCTGATTCTACATTCCGCTCCTAACGGAATTTGTAGTGCCGCAACGGTCTCTGAAACTCGGCAGCGGAAAAATGTCGTTGACCGCGTTAGTGTGAAAACCCAACTTTGCTGACTCTCTGAAGTTTTAAAAATGCTTCCAGCGTAATTTTGAACGCTGCAACGGTAGAGAAACCGCTGCAGCAGAATAGTAGCGCGGTCAGCGGTGGGCTTTGCCTAAAAAACATGCTCTCTAATGTTTGGAAACGGGGCATCGATTGGAAATTCGCTGCAGCAAAATGACAACCGCTGCAGTGGAATATTGGCGTGGACAGCGCTTCTGCTGGGTACTGGGACAATGCAAATTTCTGCTCCTTTTTGAGTCCTTTTAGATCAATATTCACAATTCAACTCAATTACTGCAATTTGAACAACTTGCATCAATTTGTGGGATTATTTTAGTCAAATTCGCCTCAAAACCTAAGAAAACAGGAGTAAATAATAAGCCCAAATCACTAGTTATCACTTTTACATATGAAATTTGAAAGGATGTAAATATGCAAAGTCAATCCTATAAGTACCGGTAGTTTCTTTGGCTTATAGTCATTAAATTTCAAGTATGAGCAAGAAAATTATCCTCTATATCTGTTTTAAATTACATCTCTCATACACCTCCTTTTGGTCTTTCCGGAGTTTCCATAGTTGGGTTTGTAGTTTTGATGTAATGGTGTGAGCGAGGAGGGTAGAGTGAGATCATAGGATTTAGAGATGACCTGTCACAAGATTTTTAATTTCTAAGCACAAATCACCGAATTTTTTAACCATCCTTTCCCTTCCAAATGAAGAGAACCCGACATATTGATCAACTTTCCTTGAACATTTGAGATACAGTAACCTAAAATAGCTTTAGAAATTCTCCCTCGCACATGGACATATGGCCTTTCATCAAATTTAGCTCTCTTCTTAGATTCTTTCCGCTCTACTTTGACTGTTTAAAAGATACATCACTGATAAGTTATTCCTCTATTTAATATATAATTTACTCACCTTTTCAAAAAATAAAAAAGTATACGGGTACATCAATGAAGTAATAATCTGGAGTAAGTTGAGTTTGTTATTTGTTAGGCGAGTTCAATCTGTTTGAAAATTATTACTTTGGTCAGTCAGTGAAAATATAATACTAGCAAGCTCATACGGTACTTAAAAATGAAGGAGCTTAATTTCTCCCGTGCCTTATTAAGGGAAAATTAGAAAAAAGTAGGTTAATTTCAAATATAATAAAGGAAGAATGTTGACGCACTGCAGATAGATGATACTGAAGTGGGCGATTTTAAAATAATTTATGAGCATATAATCATTGCAAAAGAACATTCAACTTACATAAACTTGTGTTGAGAAGCTGAAAATTGAATATAGTTGGTAAACATGATGTTTGTAGATCTGTCGTACCAACAATGAAGTATAATAGCCCTTCATATGGTTTAAAATATAATGCATTTCTCTTTCTATCAGTTTGTAATATTAAGAGTTACTGTTGTTGATCATAAAGTGTTTGACGAGATCTCTATTAGGAAAATCTTTCCTACGCCTTAGGAGATGACACTAACGACCATTGATATTCCTACAATAAGTATTTTAAAGTACTGTTCATTTCCACACCTAAAATCATGTTGTAACCTTATCGGATGGCCAACACTTCTATTTTTTTCCTTTTCCAATTTAGTGAAAGCAAGTGATGTCTGAGTTGGATTTTGTTGCACAGGTTCTTCTGAGATGTACGAGGACTTAGAGGAACTAATGAAAATTTTAATATTGCCGCTTTTGCAAGATTGGTTATTCCTGTAGTTGCGCAGATTGTGCTTTTTTGCTTCTATTTCACATGTGTTTTTTTGCTTCTAATTGTACTTTTATTTGTTAGTTCCCAGGTTTTCTTTACATTGTTGAATTATCTTCCAAGGTTTTATGTATGATAGATTTACATGAAAGCAAAAGAAACCGAAGATGGGAGCAATTATTCTTCAGTTTTAAGGCATTTGGTTAATAATTGGATAATGTTTCGATTCAAATATAGCTTTAACTATTCTCCGGTCTATGGATTGTGAAACCATCAAGATGACTCACCAAGTGAGTGCCATAGTACATTCAATGGCACCGAAACTTGAAGACCCGGGAGCTTTTACCATTCCTTGCACAATCGGGAGTGCGAATTTTGCTAAAGCTTTGTGTGACCTTGGGGAGAGTATTAATTTGATGCCATACTCAGTATTTAAAACATTGGGAATCGGGCAACCTCAATGCGTTTGCAAATGGCGGATAGGTCGATGAAGAGGCCCCTAGGGATAATCGATGATGTGTTGGTGCGGGTGGACAAATTTATTTTGCCCGCGGACTTTGTCATATTGGATTGTGAAGTGGATGTTGAGGTCCCCATCATTTTGGGAAGGACCTTCCTTGCAACGGGGAAGGCCTTGGTTGATGTGGAAGCTGGGGAGCTCACTTTCTGAGTGGGAAATGAGAAGGTGGTATTCCGTGTTTGTAAATCAATGACGCATCCCAACAGTACAGAAGTATGCTCTTTTATGGACCTTGTGACTGAGGTTATTATTGATGATGCGAGCTCTATGATCCATGTTTATGATTGAGTGGAGGCTGCCTTATTGGACCACAAGGACATCGTGGTAGATGATTTTCTTGAAAGTACCAATGCCCTTCAAGGCATGGGTTCTTACTCCTATGGTCCCAGAAAGCTATCATTGGACTTGGAGAACCGGAAGACTCCACCAACAAAGCCTTCAATTGAAGAGCCCCCGACTTTGGAGTGTAAGCCACTACCCTCCCACCTCAGGTATGAATATCTTGGTCCATCACGTACTTTTCCTGTCATTCTTTCCTCTTGCCTAACCCAATTGCAGGTAGACTCAACTTTAAATGTGCTAAGGAGGACGGAAAAATCAATAGGATGGACTCTTGCGGACATTCGGGGAATAAGCCCCACTTTTTGCATGCACAAAATGATCTTGGAGGATGGAGCAAAGCCTTCCGTAGAACACCAACGGAGGCTCAACAAGGCAATGCAAGAGGTGGTGAAGAAAGAGATCATAAAATGGCTTGATGCAGGGGTTGTCTACCCAATTTCGGATAGCGCTTGGACTTCTCCGGTCCAATGCGTTCCAAAGAAGGGTGGAATGACGGTGGTCCAAAATGAAAAAAATGAGCTCATTCCAACGAGAACGGTTACCGGATGGCGGGTGTGTATGGACTACCGCAAGCTCAACAAAGTGACCCGCAAGGACCATTTTCCCTTGCCCTTCTTGGATCAAATGTTAGATAGGCTTGCGGGTCGGGCTTTCTACTATTTTCTGGATGGGTATTCAGGCTATAATCAGATTTTGATTGCCCCGGAGGATCGAGAGAAGACCACTTTCACATGTCCGTATGGTACCTTTGCCTTCGCCCGTGTGCCTTTTGGTCTTTGCAATGCACCCGCCACTTTCCAACGGTGCATGATGGCGATCTTTACAGATATGGTTGAAGATTTCCTCGAGGTGTTTATGGATGACTTCAGTGTAGTTGGGGATTCCTTCGATGAGTGTTTGAGTAACCTTGACAAAGTCTTACCTCGATGTGAAGAGACCAACTTGGTGTTGAATTGGGAAAAATGCCACTTTATGGTGGAAGAAGGAATAGTGTTGGGCCACAAGATCTCGAGGAATGGTATTGAAGTGGACAAAGCAAAAATTGAAGTGATTTCTAAGTTGCCACCACCAACTTTGGTTAGGGGAGTCCGGAGCTTCCTTGGGCACGCCGGGTTCTATCGGCGTTTCATTAAGGACTTCTCTAAGGTGGTCAATCCTTTGTGCAAATTTCTAGAGAAAGATGCCAAATTTTATTTTGATGAGAATTGCATGAGTGCCTTTGAATTGTTGAAACACAAGCTTACCCAACTTATATCATCATGGTGTCGGATTGGAGCTCTCCTTTTGAGCTTATGTGTGACTCTAGTGATGTAGCTGTGGGGGCGGTGTTAGGTCAGAGGGTGAACAAGATCTTCCACCCTATCTATTATGCTAGTAAAACAATGAACTCAACCCAAATGAATTACACTGTCACGGAGAAGGAGCTTTTGGCAATAGTCTTCGCGATGGAGAAATTCCGTCCTTACTTGATGGGTTCCAAGGTCATAGTTCACATTGACCATGTGGCACTCGGTATCTCATGACCAAAAAGGATTCCAAAGCGAGACTCATGCGTTGGGTATTGTTGCTTCAAGAGTTCGACTTGGAAATTATTGATAGAAAAGGAAGTGAAAACCCAGTGGCCGACCATCTTTCTCGATTGGAGGAGCAAGGTCAACCTTGTAATGGGCTTGAAATTAATGACAGTTTCCCCGATGAGCAACTTCTTTCGGCGTCAATGCAAGAAATGCCATGGTTCGCCGACATTGCCAACTATCTTGTCACGGGTATTGTTCCTCTTGAGCTCTCTTCTAATCAAAGAAATAAGCTTAGGAGGGATAGCATGGACTTCTATTGGGATGAACCATATTTATTCAAGATTTGCACTGATGGGGTCATCCGGCGATGTGTACCGGAAGAAGAACAAAGGTCGATTCTTGAGTCTTGCCACTCCTCACCATATGGTGTTCATCATGGGGGGCAAGAACTGCTTCAAAGGTGTTGAGCTGTGGTTTCTTTTGGCCTACATTGTACAAAGTTGCCGTTGACTTGGTCAAGAGATGTGATGAATTTCAGAGGGCCGGGGGAATTTCAAAGAAAGATGAGATGCCTCTCAATACTATGCTCGAAGTGGATATTTTTTATGTGTGGGGTATCGATTTCATGGGCCCGTTTGTTAGCTCTTGTGGGAACACATACATTCTCGTGGCAGTGGATTATGTCTCTAAATGGGTTGAAGCAGTGGCTCTACCCAACAATGAGGCCCGGAGTGTTGTTGTATTTCTCAATAAGAGCATGTTTACAAGGTTTGGCACGCCTCGTGCAATCATTAGTGATGGGGGGTCTCATTTCTGTAATAAAGCTTTTGACACTTTGCTTGCAAAGTATGGTGTAAATCACAAAGTGACCACTCCATATCATCCCCAGGCGAGAGGCCAAGTTGAAGTCTCCAACATGGAAATAAAGAGTATATTGTCAAAGATGGTCAATGCAAATAGAACTGATTGGTCAAAGAAGTTGGATGACGCTCTATGGGCTTATAGGATTGCCTACAAGACCCCGATCGGTATGTCTCCGTACCGATTGGTGTTTGGGAAAGCTTGCCATCTACCGGTTGAGTTATAGCACAAGGCCATGTGGGCCTTGATAAAGTTGAATCTTGAATGGGATGTGGAAGCCAATCTTCGTGTGGAGCAGCTTAATGAACTTGACGAATTCAGATTCCATGCCTACTCCAGTTCGTCCTTGTAAAAGGACAAAATGAAGTACCTTCATGATAAATATGCTCGTGGCAAGGAATTAAAAGTAGGTGACTTGGTTCTCTTGTTCAACTCTCGGTTACATCTATTTCCGGGAAAGCTTAAGTCAAAATGGAGCAGACCTTTTGAAGTTGTGTTTGTGACTCCGTTTGGTGCTCTTGATCTAAAGAACAAAAGTGGGGAGATTTTCAGAGTTAATGGGCACAAGGTCAAGCACTACCTGGGAAAAATTGATGATAGCCATGTGGTGGCACTTCTCCATCTCAAATGAACTTGGTAACATGCGTCGTGCCGCGACGTTAAATCAGGCGCTTCTTGGGAGGCAACCCATGTCATTATTTTTGTTTTTCTTTGATTTTCTCGGTAGTATAGGACTCATTTTTGCACTATTTGGTTTTGGGATGTTGTAGGATTATTTTGATGCAGGCCAAAAGCTAAGTGTTGGATTTAGTGCTCTCTGAAGTTTGCACCGCGACCACGGTACTCTTTCTCGCGGACCGCAATGGACCACTGCGGTTCGCAATTGTGTTTTCGCAGTTCGCGGTGGACAAGTGTCCAATGCTCAGTAAAACTGAAGGACCGCGTACCGCGGACCGTAGTCGTTTTTACGCGGTCCGCGGTGGGTAAGTATATTGGGTCCCAGGTCTCTTCTATAAATAGACATTCAGGGCTTTATTTTACACTTTACGCACTTTGACTCTCCACAGTAAAATTTTACCTGTGTCTCAAGCTTCATACTTTCAAGTGTGCATTTCATTCATCTACACTTCATCCCAACATCTAGTAAGTGTAATTATGTTTCCATAACTTCTTAATTTGATTATTTTCTTGTTTATTTGGTAGAATTTCTTCTCTTTTTCACCCTTTTTCTTCTTTAAGCCATTAACCATGTTAGGGTTTGTTCATAATGCTTAATTTTGACCATTTGTAGTTCATTTTACTGATTAAACACTTAGGGTTTTCATAACATGTGCATTTGAACTTGAAATTTACTGTCAAATTGAAACCCTAGTTTATTGGTATGAGTGCGGTCCGCCGTTGCTTCTTTGCGGACCGCGGTGCTTGAATTATCAGTCTCCAGGTGTTGACCGCGGACCGCGGTCGCTTCTTCGCGGTCCGCGGTGCTTGACTTCAGAGACGGGGTAATCTGCATTCCCACTTCTTCGCGGACCGCGGTCGCTTTTGTGGGGTCCGCGGTGCGTGAGTTCGGACCACGATCGCTTTTACGTGGTCTGCGGTGGCCACATTTAGAGAACTAATTCTTGGGTACTTTCCTCTCCGCGATCTCTTTTATGCGGTCCGCGGTCCCATTTATGCAACTCCTTACTCTGTATCTGATGTTCTTATGTGCTCCCATTTATCCACGGCTTGGGTACTAACAATGTTTAACTGATTTGAACTTGCAGAGAATGGTCCAATAACGAGTAAACTTGGTGGCAGGGGAGAGTCATCCCTAGGGCGAGGCAAGGGAATGATAAAACTTGCTCCAAAGGTCCGGGAAGCTATGAAAAGCACCAGGAAAATAATCTGGACACTAGACAAAGCTGCGTCCCATTCAGAGAGTGATTATGTACCTTTCGAAGCCTCTTCAGAATCAATACCAGATTACATAGAAGACTACCCGGAGAGGTTTCGGTTGACAAATGAACCCTCAGACTCTCCCCCTGCCCCAACACCAGCCAATTCTGAGTCGTCTGAAGGCTCAGCAGGAGGGAGTGGCCATACAGACTCCACCTCACCCACAGCTTCCTTGTCAGGGGAACATTCCAGAGATGAAGAAGCTGAAGATGAACCCCAAGTTGGGGGAGTTGAGAGAACAAGGAATCCTGTGGTGTGGCAAGACAGATTCGTGAGTGATCCAGCCTTTCATAAATTCCGGGAATGGTGAAAGGATAGGAAACTGATACCGGAGTGCAGGTTCATCATCAAGGATCTATTGCCACTCAACCCCAATGTGAAACGACAATTCAGGAAGATAAAGGGTTTGGATTACTTCTCTTTCTACTTGTCAGACGCTAATGAACATCTTGTCAAGGAGTTTTACACAAATTTGGCCTTTCTTAAGAAGGACTCCAAGGCAACCATGGTGAGGAATCTCACTGTGCCTTTTGATGGGGAGGCATTGAATGCATATCTGGAGGTTGATGATGTAGATGAGACACAGTACCTAGAAAAGTTGGCTGCGGGTGATGAGGGCTGTCATTGGCTAGCGGAGCACTTGGCCATTCCAGGTGAAACCCCTGACTGGTTGCAATCTGGGAAGACAATTTTGAGGAGAACCTTGAATTTTGAGGCCAAAGGTTGGGAGACATTTGTGTGTAGCCGGCTAGACCCCACATTCCGTGAAAACTCTATTCCTCTCCGGCGGGCTGTGTTGATTGCTTCTATAATGGATGGGTACCCGATTAATGTTGGGAATGTCATGTCCACCGTCATCAACCGAATGGTAAATGAAGGTGATAGAGCTTACCCCTTCCCAAACTTCCTGACCATCTACTTTGAGGACCAAGGAGCAGAAAAGAGGAATTTTGACACGAAGGTGAAGCCCAAAGCTCCATTCTCTTGGTACGATCTTCAGAGTGCTGACAACCCAAAGAGCAAGAAGTTCAAGGGTAAGTCCATTTGCTTCCACTGGCCAGTCTGAAGAGCCAGTGGTTGTAGTGGAATCGTCTCAGCCCGAGTCAGCCATCCCAGAGAGTGCTCCAGGCCCCTCCACTTCAGTTGACCCAGGCATTTCTGCATCTCGGACATATCCTCTGACTGCCACAGACTGAGCCAGTCACTTGCCAGTATCAACAACTGGATACAGGAAACTACTTCTAAGCCGTCTGTACTTTCTACGTCTGTGGCAGCCCAGGCTGCTCCCCCTCCACCACAGGTATCCTAATCAGTTGAGGATTCTCTCAAGGAACTTATGGCCAACCAGAAGAAAATCCTTGACAACCAGAAGAAGATTCTGGATGTTGTTGACTCCCACGGGAAGGCATTAAAGGAGCTTGCAAAGGAGACAAAGAGGCTAAAGAAGACCCGTGCATCAAAGGAGTCAATGAAGGAGCTGAGGAAGGAGGCGGACAAGCTGAAGGAAGACCACCTGCCATTGGACCTGTTGCTTCAGGACCTTGCTGCCCATCCTGAGCAAGAGCCAGAGATTGAGAGGCCAGCCAAGAGAAGGAGAGTGTTGCCACGTACAAAGGGCCTAGTGATAGAGTTGGCAGACCCAGCGACACATGCCCAGACTACAGAGGAGGTGCAGGTCCAGGAACAGGTCCAGCCGGAGGCACAAGGCTCTGGGGACCATTCACAGGCTCCTCCACAGTCCACATACCCCGAGACCCACACTGAGGATCCCACACAGGCAGAGGGACAATAGGGAGTTTCTCTTTACTCTCTTTCTTCTTATACTTTGTGCTTATTTTGCTAAGTTAGCATTGAGGACAATGCTAGCTTTCAGTTGGGGGAGTGGCCCTATTTTGATTGATTTGGATGGATGACTGTATAATTCAGACAATATTTTCTCTTTATTATGCTTTCTTTTGATTTTGGTATGTAAATAACTTTACTATTCCAGTACTTTTAGTATTTTTCATTTTTGGTCTGTATATAAAGTTACGTTCTAATGTATATATTCATCCCCTTATGTATATTCGACTAAATCCCCTCATGTACATATTCATTCTATCTTACGCATTTTACTTTCCACATTTTTTCCTTTTTATAGCTTATTATTTTTCCTTCATAGCTTCTTGTTTTGAAGTTTTCGCGTGCAATAAGCCTTTGGTTTTCTTAAATGCCACGGTTCTTTCCAAAGGTATAATTTGTGTGAACCGGGTGGCTCTTCCCGAGGATGGATGGTGTGACAACCTTCTTAAGGGTTTGAGTTTGTTTTTCTTTTTGCTTCTTTTTAATAGCAGTGAATGAAGCTGCCTCAAGCAAAGCTTCACTTGGGCCTAACACATTTGCCTTTGATCATATGGTAAAAAACAAATCGTTGTGTTTAGGATGGTGAAAGTTGTGACCTTGAGACTCTTGTGTTGATCGATAATCATCGTATGGTTTTTCGGGACCATTGTGTTGCTCAAAGCATAACTGAGGTCGTTGTGGTCCCCTGACTCTGTTTCTTTAGCAATCCCATAGCTTGGGTGGTGAGAGTTTGAATTGCAAGTCCAAGTCCCGTGCCATTAGTCTAAAACTTGCCCTGAATGTCTGTCTAGGAGAAATCATAAGTGAAGTTTAACTTAAGAAGTGATTATAGGCTATTCTTGATCTGAATAGTGACTTGAACATCTCCATAGCCTCCCAATGACAATTTCCCTAGTCAACCCCTTTGAGCCTTATACCTTTTTCTTTCAAAAAGCCATGATACAAGCCTATACCAATTTTAACCCTCTCTTGGCACCCCCTTCTTCCCTTAGCACAAAGCAAAAACGTAAGTTTGGGGTAGAGACGAGGAATGTAACAAAGTGAAAAAGAAGGTACAAGAAGAACGAAAAGGAAAGGCAATGAAAAAGAAAGAAAAGAAAAATCTAAAAGCCAAAAATAATGAACAAAGTAGAAGAAATAAAGGGAATCAGTGAAAGAAATGAGATTAAAGGTGTGAAATGCTTAGCAAGAAGAAGAATGATTTGAAAGAACAAAAAGGAGTGACAGTATGTCTCTCCAACCCTTCAAAAAGAACTAATTGACTCAAGAAGTCAAGAAAATGTGAAACAAGTGAAGTGCTTAAGGGAAGATCGAACTCACTTTGACCAAATATTTCCTACCTTTAACCAAAAGCCTTCATCATGTACCCACAAAAGCCCTATATGATCTTGAGTTGAATGAAACTTACATTAGTGGTGACTCACATAAGGGGCAAGCCTATGGTACTTTGAGCCGGACTTGAGTCTTTTCTTTGAGAGAGATGAGTGAACTCCCATTATCCTCGTTCTGAGCATACAATTCTAAAGTGAGGTTTGCTTAGGGAGAGTTGAGGAGTATGAGTTTGGGTTCCACAATGACCAAAGTGATAGTAAGAGTTTCGTTGATGAGTCGAGTCAACTCTTGATGCTCTTGTGTCACACTTAAATCCATGGTTTGAAAGGGTCAAATGTTGTTAATGATTCATTTGCATTGAGGACAATTGTTGGTCCTAATTGAGGCTAGAAGAGGTTACCTTAGGACAGCCGAATTTTCTTGAAATTACTCAAAAAAAGGGTGGGGCTTATTTTGTTTGCTTGAGGACAAGCAAAAGCTTAAGTTTGGGGGAGTTGATAACTAGGGATTTCACCTTGTCTTATACTCTAACTGCTTAAGTTTTGGATACATTTGTACATAAAATAGCCCAAAAGGCTGACATGTTGTGCTTGTTGCAGGATTGAGCAAAAAAGATGACAAATAGTCAAAAATCTGCTTAAAAAGGAGCGAATCATGCCAAAGTACTAAGAACAACAAAAGGGAAAGCTCAAGTGACCATCGCGGCCGCGGTCCATTCTTCGCGGTCTGCGGTGGTGAGGTTCAGAGAAGTATTTTCAAAGGCAAAGTCCACCGCGGCCACGGTCCATTCTTCGTGGTCTGCGGTGGTAAGGTTCAGAGAAGTATTTTCAAAGGAAAATTCCACCGTGGTCGCGGTCCATTCTTTGCGGTCCGCGGTGGTGAGATTCAGAGAGACTCATTTGGAAGGCTAAAGGTACCACGGACCGCGGTCCATTCTTCGCGGTCCGCGGTGACCTCGCAGGGGCATTTTTGTCCGAATTTTTTGACTAAGTATAAATAGCTTCTTTTGTATTTTTTTAGGTTACGCTGAGTATCCGATATTGTGGGAAGCTCGTGAATAGTTTCTCTTCATCTTTTTTGAGCAATTTTAGCTCGAATTCAACATTGAATCTTCCTCTTTTATTTTATAATTTAATCATATGGGTTTTGCTTCATCTATTTTTGTGATTTATTCATTGGTTATGAGTAGCTAAACCCATTAGCTAGGGTTGTGGCTCAACCCTAGTGTGGGTAATTAATAGGTTCTCTAAATTAGGGCTTAGATATTTATGGGTGATGGATATTTGGGTTGATTTGTGGTTTTATTGTTAAGATTAGTGGTTGCAATCACTAATTGGTATTCAATTAACTAAGGTCCTTCTTGAGAAAGAGGGCTTGAGTCTAGAAAATCAAGCCAACAAGGAATTGGGATGAAATCATGAGAATTGATAGTCCCAATTAACCGGTTAAATCTCGAGAGAGTACAACCCTACTTGAGCCCATATTGCTTGTGCAAATTTGACACCCAATTGACCTTGAGAAAGGCAATTAGGCATAGCCACTCAAACTACCGAGAGGTCTAGAGTGGGTAACTTCAAAGCATTTGGTTATATCATAATTCCCCGAATAACATCTTTGCCTTAGATATTAGAATCCGTTAATTACTCACCTAGGTAGAAGTCATAACCTTAGTGCCTTTATCCAATTAGAAAACAACCTAAAAAGATAATAGTAGTTCAATTGCAATTATCATTAGTATAAATCATAGTTATAGTACAAAACCAACAATTATGAAAAATGTAATAAAGAACACGAACCATTGCTAGATCACTTAGAAACTCACTCCAAATCATAACTCCCTGAGGATTTGATCCCGACCTTTCGGGTAAAAGCTGCACCGACCCTCATCTTCCTACTTTAATAGTAGTGTGGATGAGCTCGCGAACAATGACCCAAAAGGTCATCTTGCATTTTAGAACCCAATTCCTTCAAAACCTTATTTTATTTTTCCTCGATTTGCGTGTGCAGTCAGGGCGCATTTCCAGAAAGCCTTTGTGTGGAAATTAGAGAAAATAATAATTTTAGCCTTTAAAAGTTGATTTTAGTTGACTTTGGTAAAAGTTTTGAGTAAACGGACCCGGACCCGTGTTCCGACGGTCCTAGTGGGTCCGTAATAAAATATGGGACCTGGGCGTGTGCCTGAAATCGAATTCTGAGGTCCCTAGCTCGAGAAATGAATTTTTGATAAACATTGTAAAACTGAAATTCTAAGGATTTAAAGATAATGACTAATTCTTAATCTCATTGGTATCGAGCCCGTATTTTGGTTCCAGAGCCCGATATTGGTTTATATAATATTTAAGTCATGTCTATGAAATTTGATAAAAATCGGAGTTGATTTGACGTGATTCGGACCTTTGGTTGAGAAAATGGAAGTTTTGAAACTTTCTTGAAATTTTCATGCAATTTGGAGCTAAATTCATAGTTCTAGGTGTTATTTTGATGATTTGATCGCACGAACGAGTTCGTATGATGTTTTTAGACTTGTGTGCATGTTTGGTTTGAAGCCCCGAGGGATCGAGTGAGTTTCAGGTAGGCTACAGAGTGATTAGGAACTTAGAAATTTTGCTGGTGCAGCTGAACAGGTTGCAGGCCTCTGATCTCGCATTTGCGAGATCAGGCATCGCAATTGCGAACACAACAGGATCCACATTTGCGAGGCTTTCATCGCAATTGCGATTAGAAGGCTGGGCCAACAAATCTCGCATTTGCGAGATCAGGCATCGCAATTGCGAACACAACAGGATCCACATTTGCGAGGCTTTCATCGCAATTGCGATTAGAAGGCTGGGCCAACAAATCTCGCATTTGCGAGGTTACCTTCGCAATTGCGAAGGGAGTTTGGGAAGGGTCAGGTTCGCAAATGCGAACATCTACTCGCATTTGCAAGGTTCAGTGGTCGCAAATGCAATACGTTCCTCGCATTTGCGAAGGCAACAGGATTGTGAAGGGCATCACAATTGCGATTGTTCCTTCACATTTGCAAAGCTCAGGTCGCAATTGCGACATCTGCAGTTGAGTAAAAGGGACTTAGACGGGATTTTTCATTCATTCCTCAAAATTTCAAAACCTTAACCTCAAGGTGCGATTTTCCAAAGACCAATTCTTCCCCAAATCATAGGTAAGTGATTCTTAACTCTTTTCTTTCAAACTTTCACTTCTTTTAACAAGAATTTAACCTAGAATCTAGGATTTTTATGGTGGAATTGGGGATTTTGGGTAGAGAACTAGGGATTTCGAAACTTGAGGATTTAGACCTCAAATTGAGGTCGGATTCCAAAACCAATTGTATATCCGGGCTCGGGGGTGAATGGGTAATCGGGTTTTGGTCCGAATTTCGGGTTTGGACCAAGCTGGCCCAGGTGTTGACTTTTTCAAATATGAACTAAATTGAACCGTAGTTATTGGGGATGATTCCTAAGGCTTATTTTGAATCATTTGGTTGGAAATTTCCGAGATATTGTGGACTCAGAGGCTAATTTGAAAGGCAAAGCTGTGATTGAGCGTTAAGTGATATTTGGAGCGAGGTAAGTGTCGTGTATAACATTTGCCTGAGGGAATAGGTATTATGTGTTTAATTGCTACGAAGGGTAATGCCTTGCATGTATTGTCTATACCGTGAGGAAGAGTGTAAAACACGAAGGGTGATGTCGTGCCATGATATGTGAGTGTTAATGCATGAAGGGTGATGTCGTGCCATGATTGTGAGTGATAAAGCACGAAGGGTGATGTCGTGTATATTATGAGAGGTTTAATGCACGAAGGGTGATGTCGTGCCATGATTGTGAGTGATAAAGCACGAAGGGTGATGTCGTGTATATTATGAGAGGTTTAATGCACGAAGGGTGATGACCTGCCGTTCTATTTATTTATTTATTTGGTGAGGTTGGGAGTAAAAGCATGAAGGGTGATGCCGTGCAGTTTTCCTTTGCTGTTTTAATTGCTTAATTCGTTTGAGGATTACTGGGTAATTCTGTCATTTCATTGTTTCTCACTCCTTAAATTGTGATCCCCCACTGTATGCCCCTTCCCATTATTTCTGCTTTATTTCTTTATTTACCGTTGTTTCCATTAGCATGATTCTACTGTTAAAGTTTTATGTGGTGTCTTGTCCTAGCCTCATCACTACTTCGCCGAGGTTAGGCTCGACACTTAACGGTACATGGGGTCGGTTGTACTGATACTGCACTTTCTGTGCAGATCTAAGTATCGATCCGAGCTGATTCTGAGTTCGTAGCTGACTTCTGCGCAGGAGACCCGAGGTAGATTTGCCAACGTTCGCAGATTCCAAGAGGCCCCTCCTATTTGCTCACTTATCGTTTCCTTTAGTCCATAAACAATTATACATTTTTCTTTCAGCTAAATACTTGTAGCAAATTCTTAGTAGTATGTGAGTTGTGACTCCAGATCATGGGTAGTTAGACATATCAGTATCTTTTGCGCAATATTATTCTATAGTTTCACATATTATTTTAATATCATGTTTTGAATTGTAGCGAATCTCCGTAAAGTTCAAAATGTTGAAAGTTGTAAATCTCTAATGTTGTCTTGCTTAGAAAGTGCAGCGTTAGGCGCCATCATGGTGCCGATGGTGGGAATTCGGGTCGTGACAAGGTTGTACCAGAGCACTATGTTTCTTAGGTCTCACAATTCACGGACAAGCTTAGTAGAGTTTGGGGGATCGATACGGACACATCTATACTTATCTCCCAGAGACTATAAAGTTAGGAACAAGTTCACTTATATTCAACTATGTTGTGCGATTCTTGTTATCTCAATACTGATTGAAATCTTCTATTCCTATTCTATCGAAGATGGCGAGAACATGTACCGCTTCTTTCGCTGATCAGCAGCCGGATCCTCCAGTAACAGCTCCTATGAGGGGCAGAGGCCAAGGCATGGGCAGGGCTCAGCCCAGGGCCCGAGCAGCAGCTCCACCTGCGGAGCCTCAGGTAGAGTGCAATGAGGAGGTTCCAGCTCAGACTGTTACGGCAGGACCAACTCAGGTCCGAGATGGTTTTATTTCCACCCTGGTGCTTCAGGATGCTTTGGTCCGATTAGTGGGCTTTATGGAGAGTGTGGCCCAGACTGGCGCAATCCCCATGGCACATGCCGTATCTCAGTCTGGAGGAGGAGCCCAGACTCCTGCCACCCACACTCCAGAGCAGATGGCTCCCCAGTTTCAGACTCCAGCAGCCCATCTAGTTGGGGTAGTTCAACCGGTTGCTGCAGCACGGCTCGGTGATGGGGCAGCTATGTCCTCTGAGTCTTTGTGGAGATTGGATAGGTTTACCAAGCTTTTCCCAGTTCATTTTAGTGGTGCCACTTCAGAGGACCCCAGGAGTACCTTGATAGCTGCCATGAGGTTCTTCGGAACATGGGTATATTGGAGACCAATAGGGTTGACTTTGCTGCTTTCCAGAGGACTGGTTCCGCTAAGAAATTGTGGAGAGATTATTTATTGACTAGACCAGCTAGGTCGCCTGCTCTTACTTTGGATCAATTCTCACATATCTTCTTAGAGAAGTTTTTTCCTATCACTACGAGAGAGGAGCGCCGCCGTTATCTTGAGCATCTCCGGCAGGGCAGCATGACTGTTACTCAGTATGAGACTCGTTTCGTGGATTTGACCCGATGCTATCTGTTGCTCCCCACAAAGAGAGAGAGGGGGGGGGTGAGGAGGTTTATTGAGGGTCTTGCTCAGCCTATCAGATTGCAGATGGCTAAGGAGACGGGGAGCGAGATCTCTTTCCAGGATGCGACCAATGTGGCCAGGCGAGTTGAGATGGTTCTTGGATCGGGATGTCAGGGGTCAGACAAGAGACCTCTCCATTCCGGTGGATTTAACGATGCTTCATCTAGAGGCGGGGGGTACTTATGGTAGAGGCCATTTCACTGAGCACTTCAAGCATCCCACGGTGCCCCAGGTGGTCGTGGCCGTTATATGCCTTATTCTGATCAGCTAGCTCCTATCAATACACCTCCTCTTTAGAGTTTTCAAGGTGGTTATTCAGGTCGACATGGTCAGTTTGCCAGCTAGCAGTCTCAGCAACCGAGGTCATGTTATACTTCTGGTGATCCGAGACACATTGCTATATATTGACCTCGCGCGTCGAGCAGTTCGCAGTACCAGGGTTCTCATGCCATGGTTCTGGCACCGCCTGCCGCACCGCCTTCCCAGCCAGCCAGAGGTAGGGTTCAGGTAGCTAGAGGTAGGGGTCAGATTGTAAGAGGTGGAGGTCCGCCAGTCAGAGGTCATCCTAGAGACATGGTTCAGGGTGGTGGGCCCCAGCCCCGATGTTATGCCTTTCCAGCTAGACCTGAAGCTGAGTCCTACGATGCTGTTATCAAAGGTACTGTTTCGGTTTGCAGTAGAGATGTTTCAGTTTTATTTGATCCGGGGTCTACTTAATCCTATGTGTCCTCTTATTTTGTTTCATATTTGGTTGTGCCCTGTGATTCTTTGAGCGCCCCGGTATATGTGTCCACGCCCATGGGGGATGCTATTATTGTAGATCGTGTATATCGCTCGTGTGTGGTCGTTATTGGGGGTCTTGAGACCAATGTAGACCTTTTTCTCCTTGATATGGTTGATTTCGATGTTATATTGGGCATGGATTGGTTGTCACCTTACCATGCTATTTTGGACTGTTACGCCAAGACAGTGACATTAGCCTTTCCGGGGTCGCCTCGATTAAAGTGGAGAGGGACTCCTGTCCATCCCCCCAATAGGGTTATCTCGTATATGAAGGCTCGGGGCATGGTCCAGAAGGGGTGTTTGGCCTATTTGGCTCATGTTCGTGATTCTAGTGTTGAGGTCCCTTCTATGGATTCTGTGCCTGTTGTTCGTGAATTTCCTGAGGTATTTCCTGCAGACCTGTCGGGGATGCCACCCGACACAGATATTGACTTTTTCATTGATTTGGATCCGGGCACTCAACCCATTTCTATTCCGCCATACTGGATGGCCCGCCGGAGTTGAAAGAACTGAAGGAACAATTGCAGGATTTGCTTGATAAGGGCTTCATTAGACCTAGTGTCTCGCCCTGGGGTGCGCTGGTTTTGTTCGTGAAGAAGAAGGATGGATCTATGAAGATGTGTATAGTTTATTGGCAGTTGAACAAAGTCAATATCAAGAACAAGTATTCGTTGCCGATGATTGATGATTTGTTTGATCAGCTTCAGGGTGCCAAGGTGTTTTCAAAGATTGATTTGAGATCGGGCTACCATCAGTTGAGGATTAGGGCATCCGATATCTCTAAGACAGCTTTTCAGACGCGGTATGGGCACTATGAGTTTTTGGTGATGTCCTTTGGGTTGACCAATGCCGCCGCAACATTTATGGACTTGATGAACTGAGTTTTCAAGCCTTACCTTGATTCATTTGTGATTGTGCTTATTGATGACATTTTGATATACTTGCGCAGTCGGGAGGAGCATGAGAAGCACCTCCAGATAGTGCTCCAGACTTTGAGGGGCAGTCAGTTGTATGCTAAATTTTTGAAGTGCAGTTTTGGATGGATTCAGTCTCTTTCTTGGGTCACGTCTTAGCAGTAGAGGGTATTCAGGTGGATCCTAAGAAGATTGATGCAGTCAAGAACTGGCCTAGACCCACTTCAGCCACGGAGATTAGTAGATTCTTGCGGTTGGCAGAGATTTATATTCCGGGAGATCGTCCGTCTTCACGGTATGCCTGTGTTTATCATTTTTGACCGAGGTACGCGGTTTACCTTGCACTTTTGGAGGCCAGTTCAGCGTGAGTTGGGTACGCGGGTTGAGTTGAGCACATCACTTCATCCTCAGACGGACAGGCAGTCTGAGCGTACTATTCATATCTTGGATGATATGCTCCGTGCTTGTGTTATAGATTTTGGAGGATCCTGGGATCAGTTCTTGCCCCTTGCAGAGTTCGCCTACAATAACATCTACCAATCGAGCATTCAGATGGCTCCCTATGAGGCATTATATGGTAGACGGTGCAGGTCGCCAGTAGGATGGTTTGAGCTGGGGGAGGCTCAGTTGTTGGGTACAGATTTAGTACAGGAGGCCTTGGACAAGGTCAAGATTATACAGGATCGACTTCGTACCGCTCAGAGAGTTATGCCAACCGTAGAGTTCGTAATGTGGCATTCGTGGTCCGGGAGAGGGTATTGCTTCGGGTATCGCCCAAGAAGGGTGTCATGAGATTTGGGAAGAAGGGAAAGTTGAGACCAAGATATATCATACCATTTGAGATCCTCGAGAGAGTGGTGTAGCTGAACAGGTTGCAGGCTTATGATCTCGCATTTGTGAGATCAGGCATCGCAATTATGAACTCAAAAAGGTCTGTATTTGCGAGGCTTTCATCGCAATTGCGAATAGAAGGCTGGTCCATTAGTTCTCGCATTTGCGAGGTTACCTTCGCAATTGCGAAGGGAGTTTGGGAAGGGTCTGGTTCGCAAATGCGAACATCTACTCGCATTTGTGAGGTTCAGTGGTCGCAAATGCGATACGTTCCTCGCATTTGCGAAGGCAGCAGGATTGTGAAGGGCATCACAATTGCGATTGTTCCTTCACATTTGCGAAGCTCAGGTCGCAATTGCGACATCTGCAGCTGAGTAAAAGGGACTTAGACGGGATTTTTCATTCATTCCTCAAATTTTCAAAACCTTAACCTCAAGGTGCAATTTTCCAAAGACCAATTCTTCCCCAAATCATATGTAAGTGATTCTTAACTCTTTTCTTTCAAACTTTCACTTCTTTTAACAAGAATTTAACCTAGAATCTAGGATTTTTATGGTGGAATTGGGGATTTTGGGTAGAGAACTAGGGATTTCGAAACTTGGGGATTTAGACCTCAAATTGAGGTCGGATTCCAAAACCAATTGTATATCCGGGCTCGGAGGTGAATGGGTAATCGGGTTTTGGTCCGAATTTCGGGTTTGGACCAAGCTGGCCCAGGTGTTGACTTTTTCAAATATGAACTAAATTGAACCGTAGTTATTGGGGATGATTCCTAAGGCTTCTTTTGAATCATTTGGTTGGAAATTTCCTAGATATTGTGGACTCAGAGGCTAATTTGAAAGGCAAAGCTGTGATTGAGCGTTAAGTGATATTTGGAGCGAGGTAAGTGTCGTGTATAACTTTTGCCTGAGGGATAGGTATTATGTGTTTAATTGCTACGTGTTTCGCTGTTAAATACCATGTATAGGTGAGGTTAGGAGCATCTATGCGTTGTTGTCGAGTCATAGCATGCGAGTGAAATTCTATTCTTGTGAATTTTGTAGTCTTTAAATCCTACTATCCATGCTTAGTGTTGTATTTGAAATGTTGGGTGACTTTTATCTGGGTTCACCGAGATTTAGTAACTTTTGAATATTGGTTCAAGGTTGAAATTTACGTTGTGATATTAAGCATTGACGAAATACTGGTTTCTTTGTGATACTCTTGTCTATCCGTTGTTATTGATTCTGTGATTTGGAGATGAGTGTAAAGCACGAAGGGTGATGCAGTGCATGTATTGTCTATACTGTGAGGAAGAGTGTAAATCACGAAGGGTGATGCCGTGCCATGATATGTGAGTGTTAATGCATGAAGGGTGATTTCGTGCAATGATTGTAAGTGATAAAGCACGAAGGGTGATGCCGTGTATATTATGAGAGGTTTAATGCACGAAAGGTGATGCTATGCCGTTCTATTTATTTATTTGGTGAGATTAAGAGTAAAAGCACAAAGGGTGATGTCGTGCAGTATTCCTTTTCTGTTTTAATTGCTTAATTCGTTTGAGGATTACTGTGTAATTTTGTCTTTTCATTGTTTCTCACTCCTTAAATTGTGATCCCCCATTGTATCCCCCTTCCCACTATTTCTACTTTATTTCTTTATTTACCGTTGTTACCATTAACATGATTATACTGTTCAGGTTTTATGTGGTGTCATGTCCTAGCCTCATCACTACTTCGCCGAGGTTAGGTTCGACACTTACCAGTACATTGAGTCGGTTGTACTGATACTGCACTTTTTGTGAAGATCCAGGTATCGGTCCGAGATGATTTTGAGTTCGTAGCTGACTTCTGCGCAGGAGGCCCGAGGTAGATTCGCCGACGTCCGCAGATTCCTAGAGTCCCCTCCTATTTGCTCATTTACTGTTTCCTTTAGTTCATAAACAGTTATACATTTTTCTTTCAACCAAATACTTGTAACAAATTCTTAGTAGCCCGTGAGTTGTGGCTCCAAATCATGGGTAGTTAGACATATTGGTATCATTTGCGCAGTATTATTCTACAGTTTTGCTTATTATTTTAATATCATGTGTTGAATTGTAGCGAATCTCCGTAAAGTTCAAAATGTTGTAAGTTGTAAATCTCTAATGTTGGCATGCCTAGCAAGTGCAGCGTTAGGCTCCATCACGGTCCTGATGGTGGGAATTTGAGTCGTGATAGTTAGACAGAAAAAAGGAAAAATGAAAGAAAGCTACATCAGCAAAATTAAAACTTACTCGTGTCAGGAGACATTGGGCCTCTTCAAAGAGGTTTGAAGCGTCATTAAGATCGGAGGCATCCTCGACCCCGATAAAGTATTCCCGAAAAGGATCCTCCGCACCGGGGACTCCGCCTACTTCAGCAGTCTCCAAAGCCTGAGCATCCCGAATAGCCTATTCAGAGTAGGCAGGAAGGGATGGCGAGTGTCCTGCTGTCATTGCCCCAAGTGAGTCACTCGGGTCGCTCTTTTCAACTTGAGGGATCTCGGGACCAGCCCCCTCGGATATACTCGCCATTGGACAAGAAGCAGTTTCTACCTCGGAAGATTCGGGGACTTTGCCCAAATCCTTCTTCAAATCCTCCTCAGCATGAGGCGGGGCCTCATCAACCAACACCAATTTAGCAGCCTTGGAGGTCTCGACGGTCTTCCTCACTCGAATCATCAGCACCGAGTCACTGTCTTCATCTTCTTCTTCTTCCTCCCTTAATTCCCGAACTACATGGGAAGGGAGGGCATCAACCTCTATCCTTGATTTATTGATCGAGCTCTTTCTCTTCTTGGGATTAGGGTCCTTGGAGGTCGAGGCTCTTTTCCTTTTATTGTCCTTCCCCTGCTTCGGAGCCGGGGCCATAGCCTCTTCCTTACTAGACGGAGGCCTCAGGGCCACATCCTTGCTTGGGCCTGCACAAGAAAGAGTTAAGTAAGTAAAAAGAAATATCGCCAATGCACCAGATATGTGAAAGAGGAAACTTACCGTGGTTCTTTGCCTCCTATCGGCCTTTTGCCAAATCACGCCAGCAGCGTTCAACATAAGTAGAGGTTGAAGCTAGCTTTCGAACCCAGCTCTCAAGGTCGGGGATCGCTCGAGGCATCCAATCGATCGCTACATGACGAAAGAAAACATTAGATAAAAATGGCATCTTCTCCTTCGGGATGAGATCGCTGGTCCCTACCCAAAAAAATCGGCCAATCCATCCTCGGTCTTTGTCCTCATCAATTCTCGAGAACAATACCTTGGTTGCCCGACATTGCATCTTGATCAACCCCCAAAAGATGCGAGGGCTGTATAACTTGATGAGGTGATCGAGGGTGAACGACAACCCCTCCGCTTTACTTGTGAAGCATCAGAGCATGATCACTATGCGCCAAAAAGAGGGGTGTATTTGGCCTAAAGTCACCTGGTATTGACGGCAAAAGTCAATGATGACTGCATCGAGGGGGCTCAACATGAAAGGATAAGTGTAAACACTTAGATACCCTTCCACGTGGGTAGTGATGCTCTGTTCAGGGGATGGGATCTCTATCACTTTGTCCCCCCCAGTTACAATTCCTCTTGATTTTCTTGAGATATCCCACGATTATCGAGCAGATGTATTTCAATACGTGCTCACATTAGAGGTGTTAATCGGGTGGGCCGGGTTGGGTTGGGTAGGGAAAATGTGAACTACACGGGTTACGAACCGAGCTGGTTACAGGTTGGGGCTTAACGGGTTCGGGTTCATCCGGGTAAAAATTAAACCGTAAGGGTTACGGGTAAATCGGGTCGGGTCGGGCCGAGTTAACAGTAAACTAATTTTTTTAATTTTTTTTTGTATTTGTTATAACTATCGTAAAAATATAAACAACAAAACAAACTTATAAAAATAGTGTTTGAATAAAGGATTCAAAGACTTTAAAATTCTTATATTTGAATATACCATTAAGAATTTACTTATAATTTGCAAGTTCAAAACTTCAAACTTGCAAATTAAAGTTTACATTTAATACTTCAAATTAAAGTTCAAACTTGCACTTATATGTCTAATAATATTAAAATAACAAACCAAAATATTAAGCATAAATGCATAATACGTCTAATAATATTTAAAAAACAAAACAAATGTAGCCGTTAAAACCGGGCCGGGCCGGTTTAACTGGTAAGTGCACTGTTCACTTTGACAGGGTTGGACCGGTCCGGGTAACCGGTAGAAAAATTATAAACGGACCAACCCCTTCTACCCCTCATACCCAGCCCACCCGGCCCCCTTCGTACCGGGCCGGTCCGAAAAAGGGTCAACCTGGCCCGTTTGACACCCTTAGCTCACATAGACCAGGGACTGATGGAGGGTTCTCGATTTTGAAGTCAAATTTAAGAACACACGGGCCGGGAACACACTCCTCAAGGAGCGGATCCACTGGCGTTTTATTGTTGGTCGACCGTGAAGAAGAAGAGGAAGCTTTTTCCTTTTGTGGAACCATTTTAGATGTTTTCGCCATTATATGAGTTGAAGAAAGAAGAAGATAGTAAGTCTTGGTAGTAGGAGATTGATGGTGAAACTTGAAGATGAATGGAAGAGAAAATTTGAGAGAGGTAAAAACTTAGAAAATCAAATGAAGGTAAAGTTTGATTCAATGGCGAGAAGGTCTATTTATGGTTTTACGGCGACGATTCAGAATCACTAATTTCCGACCACCAAATGACACTCATTAATGATTTGGGGAATTGTACCGACGAGACGTTTCAGTCACTTTCATGGCTTACGTCACATGGATGAGATCATAATTCATCGAGGCTGGTAAGAATCATAGGCTCAGTTCATTTCTTTTCACCACACTCCAAGAAACGAGGGGACTATCTGTATACGGTTAAAATCTAGGCTACCCGGCTTCACTATTTGATCAAGACTGGCACGTTGCATCGAAGGTCAGTTTCGGCCAAAATTATGGAGTTGGGGCATTGAGTTCGAGATCGAAGTCTCTTTCAAGATCGAGGCTGGTATTAATCGAAGCCAAGAGAGACAGGCTTCGAGTAATGTCGGAGATATCTCAGTAATGGAAAAGCGAGATATCCGTGATTGGTCGAGGATCGTGGCGCAAATCTTGGGACGGATCAAATCACAGGCGGTTAATTAGCTAATTATGCGATTTCCTACTGTAATTAGAGTTATACCTAAGTAGAATCCCTCTGCTATATAAAGGGGAGTTATAATCATTTGTGAGGATCATCATTTTTTACTGAGAAAAAAGCAACACAACTCTTTCTTTCTTACTTGTATTCTTGTTCATCAATTTATTCCATCTTTACTGTTCGTGTACTTATTAGTTCGAGGGTATCTTGACTCGAGGTTGAAGCCTTATCTGAACACTGGTTTGATTTATCCATAGTTTAATTATGTCATTTACTTTCATATTTATTAATTGGTATTGAGTGAAATCACATATCCTTAAAACCACAATATAAGTTTAATTGTTATCCAATTTTAGGGTAAACACATCAAAAGACGCCATAGAGAAGTTCAAGTAATATATTGAAGAGCTATGTTGTCTGGATCATTCATTTTCTTAATATATATACCCTAATCCAACAGGTGTAATAAGGGTGACAGTATTTGGTGCAGATTCTTCAAAACAAAAGTTGACGTCACTGGTGTTGTGGTGCATAATGGAGTCCTAGCAACATAGTTGAAGAGGCACCAGTTGTTGATGTTTATTTTAAAGTATATATATTTATATGTATATCGTCTCATGTTTTACTTTTGTTTCGTGGATTTAGGATGTAAAATCTGTTGATTTATATTAATTTGAGGTATTTTTATGTGTAGGAATGACCCGAGAGGATTGGGGGTGAAATGTGCGAAATTAGAGTCAAAATGGATGAAAACAGGAAAATCGGTATCTTCAGCGCCACAGGAAGCGCCCCACGCTACCTGTGGCGCCATAATCAGTAGGCTATAAGTCACCAGTGTCAGGGATGACGCTGAAGACGTGAAGTCATTCCAAATTCGCCCGGGACACGGTTATTTCGGCCCTAGACCTACCCAACACGTATAAACGCAAGACTAAACTTATTTGTATGGGGGTGACACCACTTTTGAGGAAGAATACACACGAGAAACATTCGGAAGCGAAGAGATCTCAGTTTTCTTCATCTTTTCTTAGTTTTTTCAATTATTCAACACTTATGAAATTGTTTGCTATTATCATGAGTGGCTAAAAACCCATTGTTCCGGGGTTGTGATTTAGCCATGAATATTGTTGTTTAATGTTAGCTTAACCTTGATTACAATTCACTAATATATGGTTGTTTCTTCAATTCTGTGATTAATTTCTTAATTGTCTGGCCAACAGTTAAGTTATATTTACTATCTATGCTATGCTTGGGAAAGTTGTGTTTAGAGAATAATTGGATAAAGCACGATCTTAACTCTTAGGGGGCGGATTTGTGGTTAGGATAAGAATATACCTAATCACCGTGCTTAATTAGATATCATAATCTTAATGCGTTCTTAATAGATTGATTTCATAGGAATATAGACGTTAATCTATTTTGAATAGGCGAGTAGTACTTCGGGAGAAGGCTATGAGAGAAATTATCGATTAATTAGCAACCATGAGTGAATTCTTCGAAAGGGAGAGTTAACTAGAACACAATATGATTGGTGAATCGATCACAACCCTGGAATATTTGTCTCTATTGAATACACAACAATCATTTTACTGCTTGATAATTTAGTTACTACTTAGAATTATAGTTTAATATAATCACATTCTTGAACTCGATTTTTGCTTGAGTGAATAACAATCTTGGTAAAATTAGTGGGTAATTGATACAAGTCTCTGTGGGTTCGACACTCGACTTATCATTATATTACTGGTCGACCAGGTATACTTGCGCGTGTGTTTTGGAGCAACAAGTTTTTGGCGTCGTTGTCGGGGACTTGATTATTGACTACTTTCTAGTTTTTGCTCTAATTGTTTATTTCGTCTAGTCTAGCGTTATTTAATTGTTGCTCTAATCTTAGGAACTTTGATTGAATGCGTAGGGTCAGAAGCCATGACACACTCAACGGCTTTGACCCCGAACCTAAGAGAACATTTCATAGGAAGTGGGAAGCAAGGGATACAAATAATCTCTAGGCACTCGTTCAATTTCTTGTAAATATGGTAGAGGAGTAACACATGGCTGTTCAGGAGGTGGCAATGTCCAGCATTGCTAATGTTACCTCCAGCATCATGAAGCCCAGAGTCACTGGGAACTTTGAGATGAAACAGAGCATGATCCAGTTACTTCATGCAAATGGGCAGTTTATGGGTCTTCCACACGAGGATCCACAACAACATATCCTGATCTTCTTGGATATTATCACTATCTGGGTCACCTAGACTATGTGAGGCTCACACTTTTCCCATTCTCTCTGTTGGGCAAAGCAAAGCGATGGTTGAAGGCAGAACCAGCTAATTCTATTACATCATGGAATGATTTGGTAAGAAAATTTCTGGCAAGGTTCTTCCCTTCAGGAAAAACTGCAAAGATCAGAAGTGATATAGTTTCCTTCAAACAGAAAGCAGGAGAGTATTTTTACTAAGCTTGGGAGAGGTAAAGGGGCTACTCAGAGACTGTCCTCATCACGATCAAGTGAACGAAGTGTTAGCTCACACTTTCATAGAAGGGCTCCACCCTAAAACAAAATTTGTGGTAGATGCTGCATTTGGAGGTCAAGTGTTGAAGAAAAGCTTTGACGAGATATATACATTATTGAACAAATTCTCCAAAAGCAATCCGGATTGGCAAGGAGAAATGGGCAGACACACGGTACAAAAATCTACAGGGGTTCTCGAGTTAGATGTCGTCTCGGCATTATCAACGTAGATGTTTACACCGACCAACCAAGTCAATAATATGACCATGGTTATTAACAAACAACAAGCTCAACCAGTGCAACAAGTTCAAGTTTTTTGTGAAGCATGTGGAGAGGGTCACTCGAGCGACTTATGCCTAGTTAATCCAGAGTCCGTCAGCTTTGTGGGTAATGCAAATAGGGGCCAGACAAACCAATATGGGAACACTTACAATCCCAACTGGAGGAACCACCCCAAACATCTCTTGGGGTGGAAACCAAGGTACTCAGAATCAATACCGACCTCAAGCACCTCAACAACGATATAGACCACCTCAGGCTGAACAACAAGTGAATCCAACAAGTCACCTTGAGGAAATGATAAAGAAATTGATAGTTGATCAGCAAGCCCTCAGTCAAAAATTGATTGCTGATCAGCAAGCCTTCACTCAGAAATTGATGGTTGATCAGCAAGCCCAAGCCGTGGCAATGAGAAATTTGGAGCGCCAAGTGGGACAACTTGCCAATGCCCAAAATACCAGACCAATTGGAGCTCTTTCAAGTGACACTGAAGCTAATCCTAAGGCATCCATTAATGTCGCGTCATTGAGGAATGGGAGGCAATTAGAAGAAGTCCAGTAAAAAAAGAGAAAACATGTGACTTATAGTGAGAGGTCGACCACTATAGAATCAACATCAGAAAAACCAAAGGAATCAGAGAAGCCAGCTGAAGAGGAGGTGGTGAGAAACCCCCACCATTGGTTGCAAGGACACCCCCTGTATTTCCTCAAAGATTGCAGAAAGTGAAGGATAATTCCGCATATAAAAAGTTCCTTGATATTTTGAAGTAAGTGCAAATTAACATTCCATTGGTAGACATCTATCAAGAAGTTCCCAAATATGCTAAATACATCAAGGACATAGTGTAAAATAAAAGGATATTGACTGGATTAGATACTGTGGCACTCATTGAGGAATGTAGCTTAGGAATTCAAAGCAAGCTACCTCAGAAATTGAAGGATCAGGTAGTTTCACTATCCAAATCTTGATTGGTAAGCATGCAGTGGGGCGAGCTTTATTTGATCTAGGAGCGAGCATCAATTTGATGCCGCGCTCTGTGTTCAGATAGTTGGGGTTGGGTAAGCCACGCCCAACAACGATAATCCTACAGTTGGCTGATCGCTCCCTTGCTCATCCTGAAGGAGTGATTTAAGATGTGTTAGTTCAAATGGGCTCTTTCATATTCCCTGCTGATTTTATTATCTTGGACTACGAGCCTGATCAGGAAGTCCCATTTATTTTGGGGCATCCATTCTTAGCCACAGGCCGATCTACTATTGATGTTTGCAAAGGAAAGATGACGATGCGAGTAGATGGTCGAGTTGAGGTATTCAATGTATATAAAGCACTCAGATTACCAGCCCACTATGAAGAGATATCCATGATTTCTATGGTGGAAAGTGATGCTACATCATTAGTGCCTTATATGAGCCCTATTGATCCTCTTGAACGAGCTTTGATTGGGGATGAAGAAGAAAATGAATATGAAATGATGGGAGAAATTGAGCAAGTACTTGATATGTCCTGTATTTATGTTCATGGGTTTGAAAAATTTGAGGAGCTGGACAAGCCTATCACTCTAACCCCTCCTAAGCCATCTATTGAAGAAGCTCCAAGGCTAGAACTTAAGCCCCTTCTAGCGCATCTACGCGATGCTTATTTGGGGAACTCTGAGACATTTCCCGTGATTATCTCATCCAGCCTGACTAACACACAAGAAGAAAAATTGCTCAGAGTACTTCGCGAGCATAAAAAGACTATTGGGTGGACAATTGTTTACATCAAAGGAATCAGTCCATCATTTTGCATGCATAAAATCTTCTTGGAAGATGGACACCGCCCTAGTGTTGAGCAGCAAAGGAGGTTAAATCCCATTATGAAAGAGGTCGTGAAGAAGGAAGTAATCAAATTTCTTGATGCAGATATCATCTTTCCTATTTTCGACAGCAACTGGGTAAGCCCAGTTCAATGTGTGCCCAAAAAGGGGGGG
>ML246397.1:15489-56809 GCA_005239495.1 Nicotiana undulata | reverse complement strand
ACCGGAATTTTATACTGGTTCAGATTCAATGTGAATCCTAGTCCAGTCCCCTTGGGTTGCAAGTGTCAAGACCCGAAATCCCACATTCGGGCCGTGACTGCGCCTAACGTTGAACCCGCTAGACAAGCCAACGCATACAAGTAATATAACAGTTACAACCCAATTTTAGCAGAATTAACGAAAGATAATTCTCAAACTTTAACAGCGAAAGTAGATAAATATCTCAAAATGTTAAGTGCAATAATTAATACAAATGTCTGGTAAAGCCCCAAAACCGGGAGTCACAGCTCACGAACTCTCTAGAGAATACTAAATACAAGGTCTGAAAGAAGATACATAATTGTCTCTGAAACTAGAGAAAGATAAGACAACATATGATCCGAGAAGAGAAAAAGACACCAAGGCCCACGAACGCCAGCGTGTATACCTTGAAGCTCTGTGTGGACTGAAGGTGACTCCCTCAGCGCTGTCCACTGGGTCCGGATGCGGGATCTGTACAACATCAAGAAGTGCAGTGTAGCATCATTACAACCGACCCCATGTACTGAGTAAGTGCCGAGCCTAACCTCGGCCGAAGTAGTGACGAGGCTAGCCTTGACAACAATCGATAACCTGTCCTATTCTACAACACATATCATGGAAAGGAGCGGGAAGTAGCAGATAAGCATGGGATACGGGAGCAGATAACGGGGAAACAATTGAGATAAAGCACTTATTTAGGCATATAGAAGTAAAAAAGGAAGGCAATTTAACACAATAGCTAACGAAACAAGTATAAATACCAGAAATGTAAATAATGGCACGGCATCACCCTTCGTGCTTTTACTCTCTTCCTCACAATGCGATGTATAAAGTGAAATAGTATAAATCATGGCACGACATCACCCTTCGTGCTTTTACTTTCTTCCTCACAATGCAATGTACAATGTAAGGAAATATAAATCATGGCACGACATAACCTTCGTGCTTATAATCAATGTAAATCATGGCACAACATTAACCTTCGTGCTTATAATCAATGTAAGTCATGGCACGACATCACCCTTCGTGCTTTACACTCTTCCTCACCATAACAATGACAAATTGATAAGGAATGCAGCATAGTGGAAATATAATTCGATTCACCCGGCAAGGGTCTCAGCTATAACCAATGTATTCAATATATATATCCTTAACAAATGGGTTCTCAACCAAACCAATACATCATGAGTTCATCAACCAAGGTTTCCAACCACAAGCAACTTTCAAGTAGAGACAATTTCATAACATAAAGGATCATGGAAGTAGCGACAAGGTTTCTATCAGAAAATAGACTCACGGGCATGCTTGACACACAATGCATAGGTACTCGTCACTTCACCTATGCATTGAACATGATAAACACTTAGCACATAGCATACAATACCTATTCCCTCACCAAAGTTAGGCAAGACATTTACCTCGGGTCCAAGAATAGCAATTCAAGCTTCTAATACCGCATTTCCTTTTGAATTTAACTGCGAAACGACAATATCTAGACACAATTAACTTATTAACATCAATAATGACTCATTAATACAATCCCATAGCCTAATTATACAATTCATAGCATTCTTCCAAAAATACCAAAATTCGACCCCGGGTCCGGTTGGTCCAAACATGAGGCTCGGACCAAAACTCAATTACCCATACCCACACGAGTTCAATATATATATTTTTTAAAATCCGACCCCAAATTGAGGTTGAATTACCCAAAATCCCATAAACCCTAACTCTACCCAAAACCCCTAATTTCTACTTTGATTTTAGGATTTTAGGCCTAGATTCTAGTGATTAGGGAAGGGAAGTGGAAGAAATTGATGTTAGAAACACTTACCCAAAAGGCTATGGAGGTCTTCAATGGAGGTTGGAGAAGAAGGAGGAGGTGAAAAATTGTGAAATCCCGTGTAGAGTATTCTGTTTCTGACCTTTTAATTAACTGGGCGAAATTACCTTTTGCGATCGCAGAAGAGGAGTTGCGATCGCAGAATAGAGCTTAGCTGACCCTATGCGATCGCAGGAAGACGTATGCGATCGCGGAACACTGGGACATCACGTTATGCGATCGCGGGTCGAAGGGATGCGTTCGCGGAAGAGACCTGGCTAGACGTCTGCGATCGCACACGAAACTGTGCGATCGCAGTGAGATACTACCCCGCCCTCACCTGACTCCACTGACACACTATGTGATCGCGGAGAACAAGATGCGATCGCATAGTGCAACCCAGCTACCCCTTCACCCAAGCTTATGCAATCGCGAATCAAGGGCTGCGATCGTAGTGAAGGAAACACCAGACACTAGAAAATGAACCAAACACCAGATTTTTAACTCTTTACACACCCTGTTAGCTATCCGAAACTCACCCGAGCCTTCGGGTCTCAAAATAAAAAATACACACGACTCCCGAAACATCCTACGGACTTATTCAAGCATTTAAATCACCAAAATCATCAAAATCCATAAATTAAACCTCAAAACTCATAGAACTTTCTTAAAACTTCATAAGGTTCAATTATTCCAATTTTGATCCGAAACACGTCATTTCAAGTCCGTTTTACACCAAATTTCACAGATAAGTCACATAACATATATTAAACCTGTTCCGGGAGAACCATAATACGGGCCCGGTAACACGGTTTTCGCATCAATTATCATTTTCAAAAACCTTTATTATTATCAGAAAACAATTTGTTCTTTAAAAATTCATTTCTCGGACTTGGAACCTCGGAATTCGATTCCGGGCATACGCCCGAGTCCCATATTTTCCTACGGACCCTCCGGGACCGTCAAAACACGGGTCCGGGTCCGTTTACCAAAAATGTTGACCAAAGTCAACTCTATTCCATTAATTATTATAAAATTCCATTTTCATCAAGTTTTCACATAAAAGCTTCCCGACAACATGCCCGGGCTGTGCACACATACCGAGGTAAGATTAACGGAGGCTTTCAGGGCCTCGAAACACAGATTTAGCCAAATATACACAGGATGACCTTTTGGGTCATCACAATCTCCACCTCTAAAACAAACGTTCGTCCTCGAACGAACATAGAAAAGTACCTGAGTCTGAGAAAAAATGGGGATAACGACTCCTCATATCGTACTCGGACTCCCAAGTAGCTGCCTTGGCAGGCTGACCTCTCCACTGAACATGGACCGAAGGATAACTCTTCGATCTCAACTGACGAACCTGCCTAGCTAATATGGCTACCGGCTCCTCCTCATAAGTCAGATACTTGTCCGACTGGACACCGCTGAAGTCAAGAACATGAGATGGATCTGCAATATACCTCCGGAGCATATATACATGAAACACTGGATGTACGACTGACAAATGCGGTGGCAAGGCAAGTCTGTAGGCCACCTCTCCTACCTTGTCCAAAATCTCAAATGGGCCAATGTACCTAGGGCTCAACTTGCCCTTCTTCCCGAACCTTATCACGCCCTTCATAGGCGACACCCGATGGAACACCTGATCTCCTATCATGAAAGCCGAATCTCGAACTCTGTGATTTGCATAACTCTTTTGCCTGGACTGAGCAGTACGAAGTCTATCCTGAATAATCTTCACCTTGTCCAAGGCGTCCTGGACTAACTCAAAACCCAACAATATAGCCTCTCCGGGCTCAAACCATCCGAATGGGGACCGACATCGCCTACCATACAATGCCTCATAAGGATCCATCTGGATGCTCGACTGATAACTGTTGTTGTAGGCAAACACTGCTAAGGGAAAGAACTGATCCCATGAGCCCCCAAAGTCGATGACGCTCGCTCGCAACATATCCTCAAAAATCTGAATAGTACGCTTGGAGTGTCCGTCCGTCCGAGGATGAAATGTTGTGCTCAACTCAATCTGTGTGCCTAACTCTCGCTGAAATACTCTCCAGAAATGGGAGGTAAACTGAGTACCTCGGTCTGATATAATGGATAGGGGCACACCATGCAATCTGACAATCTCTCTCATATAGATCTTTGTCAACTTCTCCGCTGAATACGAAACCAATATAGGAATGAAGTGTGCTGACTTGGTCAGCCTATCCACAACAACCCATACTGCATCAACCATCCTCTGAGTCCGTGGAAGCCCAACTACAAAATCCATCGTGATACGCTCCCACTTCCACTCGGGAAGCTGAATCTACTGCATTAAACCACCGGGTCTCTGGTGCTCATACTTAACCTGCTGACAATTCAGGCACCGAGCTACATAAGCTACAATATCCTTCATCCTATGCCACCAATAATGCTGCCGCAAATCCTGGTACATCTTTGCGGTGCCCGGATGAATAGAATACCGGGAACTATGGGCCTCCTATAGTATCAACTCACGAATTCCAGCCATATCGGGTACACAAATACGACCATGCATACTCAAAACTCCCTCGGCATCAATTGTGACCTGCTTGGCACGTCCGTGCCGAACCGTATCTCTAAGAGCACATAAACAACGATCATCATACTGCCTGGCACGAATAGATCATACAATGAAGAACAAGCGACGGTATGGGCCAAAACACTACCACCCTCAGAAACCTCCAACCTCACAAATCGGTTGTCTAACGCCTGAACATCCAAAGCAAGAGGTCATTATCCAACTGATAAATAGGCAAGACTACCCATGCTAACTGACTTCCGGCTCAAAGCATCGGCCACCACATTGGCCTTCCCCGGAGGATAGAGAATAGTAATATCATAATCCTTCAGCAACTCTAACCACCTTCTCTGCCTCATGTTCAACTCCTTTTGCTTAAACAAGTATTGAGAACTCTTGTGATCAGTGAATACCTCACACGGTGCCCCATATAAATAGTGCCTCAAAATATTCAAGGCATGAACAATAGCTGCAAGCTCCAAATCGTGAACTGGATAATTCTTCTCGTGTAACTTCAACTGACGAGATGCATAGGCTATGACCTTGCCATCCTGCATCAATACCGCACCGAACCCAACCCGTGACGCATCACAACACACGGTATACAGACCTGAACCTGTGGGCAATACCAACACTGGTGATGTGGTCAATGCTGTCTTGAGCTTCTAAAAGCTCGCCTCACACTCATCGGAGCATGTGAACTGAACACCTTTGTGCGTCAACTTGGTCATCGGGGCTACTATAGATGAAAACCCCTCCACGAACCGGCGATAATAGCCTGCTAGGCCTAAGAAGCTCCGAATCTCTGTGGCTGACGTGGGCCTAGGACAATCTCTAACTGCTGAAACCTTCTTTGGATCCACCTAAATGCCCTCTGTCGACATAACGTGGCCCAAGAATGCCACAAAAATCAACCAGGATTCGCACTTAGAAAACTTGGCGTACAACTGCCGATCTCTTAGAGTCTGGAGAACAAACTGAAGATGATGCTCATGCTCCTCTCGACTACGGGAATAAATCAAGATATCATCTATAAACACGATCACGAATGAGTCCAAATAAGGCATGAATACCCGATTCATCAACTCCATAAAAGCAGCGGGGGCATTAGTCAACCCAAACGACATAACCAAAAACTCATAATGCCCATAACGAGTGCGAAAATCCGTCTTAGGCACATCAGACGCCCTGATCCTCAGCTGATGGTAACTAGATCTCAAGTCTATCTTAGAGAACACTGAAGCACCCTGAAGTTGATCAAATAAGTCATCAATCCTCGGCAAAGGATACTTGTTCTTGATAGTACCCTTATTCAACTGTCGGTAGTCAATGCACATCCTCATAGAGCCATCTTTCTTCTTCACGAACAACACGGGAGCACCCCAAGGAGAAACACTAGGCCTGAAGAAGCCTCTATCCAACAAATCCTGTAATTGTTCCCTTAATTCCTTCAACTCTGGCGGAGCCATACGATACAGTGGAATCGAAATGGGTTGAGTGCCCTCAGCTACTTCAATACAAAAGTCGATATCCCTGTCGGGTGGCATACCCAGCAGGTCAGCAGGGAATACCTCTGGGAACTCGCGAACCACTGGCACGGACTCTATAGAAGGAACATCGGCACTAGAATCACGAACATTGGCCTGATAGGCCAAACAACCCTTCTCGACCATGCGTCGAGCCTTCATATAAGAAATAACTCTACTAGAAGAATGACTAGGGGTCCCTCTCCACTCTAAGCGAGGTACTCCAGGAAGGGCTAAGGTCAGTGTTTTGGCATGACAGTCCAAAATAGCATGATAGGGAGATAGCCAATCCATCCCCAATATAACATCAAAGTCTACCATATCAGGAAGCAATAAATCTACCCGAGTCTCCAAACCAACAATAACAACTAAGCAAGAACGGTATACTTGATCTACCACAATAGAATCACTCACCGGTGTAGATACATATACAGGGGTACTCAGCAAACCACTGGGCATAATCAGATAAGGAGCAAAATATGAAGACACATAGAAGAATGTAGACCCCGGATAAAATAAAATTGAAGCATCTCAGCTGCAAACTGAAACCATACCTGTAATGACTGCATCGAAGGCCTCAGCCTCGGGCCTGAGAGGAATAGCATAACAACGGGGTGGAGCCCCTCCAATCTGAACATCTCTGGGTCGACCTGCTGCGACCTGACCCCTGCCCCTCGTGGCCTGTGCTCCACCTCTATGAGTCTGACCTCCACCTCTGGCACCACGACCACCACCCCGAGCTGGCTGATGGGGTGGGGGTGCACTTGCAGCGAGGACCATGGCGCGAGAACCCTGATACTGAGAACTACTAGAAATCCGGGGGAAATACCTCGCAATGTGCCCCAGAACACCGCAAGAATGACACAGCCTCTGCTGATATGACTGGGGACTCTGGAACTGCCCCGGACGACCCTGATAACCACCCTAGTAACTCTGAAGCGGCTGTGCACTAATAGATGCTGGCGATGCACTGATAGGAGCTGACGGTGCACGATGGGAAACCTAGAGTGCTGACTGAAAGGGTCGGGGAGGATGACCTATGCTGACAGAATCCCTGCCTCCAGATGAGGCTCCACTGAATCTACCAAAATGACGGGGTCTTTTGTCAGCCCCCTGACCACCTCCCTGTGACAAAATCATCTCAATCCTCCTGGCCACATCAATCGCATCCTGGAACGAAATATCAATACTCGACTCCCTGGACATCTAGAGTCGTATAGGCTGGGCCAATCCCTCAATGAACCTCCGAACCCTCTCCTGATCAGTGGGGAGTATCATCAATGCATGCCTGGCTAGAAAGATGAACCTGGTCTCGTACTGAGTAACAGACATAGATCCCTGTTGGAGGCGCTCAAATTGCCTCCTAAGATCCTCTCTCTGAGTAATGGGAAGGAACTTCCCCAAAAATACCTCCATGAACTGAGCCCAAGTCAAGAGTGCAGACCTAGCTGGTGTGGCTAAGCACTAGTCCCTCCATCAAGTCTTGGCTGCGCCCGATAGTCGAAAAGTAGCAAAGTCAACTCCATTGGACTCCACTATGCCCATGTTCCGAAGAACCTCATGACAACTGTCCAAGTAATCATATGGATCCTCTGACGGTGCACCAGTAAAGTGGTAGTGAATAACTTGGTGAACTGATCTAGTCTCCATAGAGCATCTGCTAACATAAATGCACCCTCGGCTGCCGGTGCCACAATACCCGGCTGAACTACTCCAGCTGTCTGAGGTGCTGGAGTCTGAAACTGAGTGGCAACCTACTCTGGGGTATGAATAAAAAGAGTCTGGGTCCCTCCCCAGCCTGAGATCCAGCTGGCGCAGTAGGAAGAAGACCTGCTTGTGCTACACTCTCCATGAATCCTACCAGAAGGACAAGAGCGTCCTGAAGCACTGGGGTAGCTATGAACCCCTCTGGGACCTGCGCAGGTCCAACTGGGACTGCCGGAACTGGGACCTCCTCGTCAAACTCGACCTGAGGGTCCTTCCCTAGGGCTGCTGCTCTAGCTCGTCCTCGGCGTCTAGCACGGCCTCGGCCTCGGCCCCTTGTAGGAGCTGTAGCAGGAGTGTCGGGTTGCTGAGCGGAACCAAGGGAAGCACGCGTCCTCTCCATCTGCGAGAGAGTAGAATAGGAACTCAATCAGTACTCATATTTCATATCGCACGATAGAGATGAAGAAATGTGAAGTTATCCTGACTTTGCAGCCTCTAGGGATAAGTACAAACGTCTCCGTACCGATCCCTCAGACTCTACCAAGTTTGTCCGTGAGTTGTGAAACCTAAGAAACCTAGAGCTCTGATACCAACTTGTCACGACCCGAAATCCCACCTTCAGGCCGTGACTGCGCTTAACATTGAACCCGCTAGACAAGCCAACGCATACAAGTAATATAATAGTTACAACCCAATTTTAGCAGAATTAACAAAAGATAATACTCAAACTTTAACAACGGAAGTAGATAAATATCTCAAAATGTTAAGTGCAATATTTAATACAAACGTCTCGTAAAGCCCCAAAATCGAGAGTCACAGCTCACGAACTCTCTAGAGAATACTAAATACAAGGTCTGAAAGAAGATACATAATTGTCTCTGAAACTAGAGAAAGATAAGACAACATATGATCCGAGAAGAGAAAGAGACACCAAGGCCCACGAACGCCAGCGGGTATACCTTGAAGCTCTGTGTGGACTGAAGGTGACTCCCTCAGCGCTGTCCGCTGGGTCCGGATGCGGGATTTGCCCAACATCAAGAAGTGCAGTGTAGCATCAGTACAACCGACCCCATGTACTGAGTAAGTGCCGAGCCTAACCTCGGCCGAAGTAGTGACAAGGCTAGCCTTGACAACAATCGATAACCTGTCCTATTCTACAACACATATCATGAAAATGAGCGGGAAGTAGAAGATAAACATGGGATACGAGAGCAGATAACGGGGAAATATATGAGATAAAGCAGTTATTTAGGCATATAGAAGTAAACAAGGAAGGCAATTTAAGACAATAGCTAACGAAACAACTATAAATACCAGAAATATAAATAATGGCACGACATCACCCTTCGTGCTTTACTCTCTTCCTCACAATGCGATGTATGAAGTGAAATAGTATAAATCATGGCACGACATCACCCTTTCGTTCTTTTACTCTCTTCCTCGCAATGCGATGTATAAAGTGAAATAGTATAAATCATGGCACGACATCACCCTTCGTGCTTTTACTCTCTTCCTCACAATGCAATGTACAATGTAAGGCAATATAAATCATGGCACGACATTAACCTTCGTGCTTATAATCAATGTAAATCATGGCACAACATTAACCTTCGTGTTTATAATCAATGTAAGTCATGGCACGACATCACCCTTCGTGCTTTACACTCTTTCTCACTATGCAATGTATGGTGTGATCAATGTATATCATGGCACGGCATCACCCTTCGTGCTTTACACTCTTCCTCACCATAACAATGACAAATATCAATGGTAAGTAATGCAGCATAGTGGAAATATAATTCAATTCACCCGGCAAGGGAAAAGCATCAATCAATATCGCAATAATTGCCCGACAAGGGCCTCAACTATAACCAATGTCTTCAATATATATATCCTTAACAAATGGGTTCTCAACCGAACCAATACATCATGAGTTCATCAACCAAGTTTTCCAAGCACAAATAACTTCCAAGTAGAGACAATTTCATAACATAAAGGATCATGGAAGTAGCGACAAGGTTTCTATCAGAAAATAGACTCACGGGCATGCTTGACACACAATACATAGGAACTCGTCACTTCACCTATGCATTTAACATGATAAACACTTAGCACATAGCATACAATACCTATTCGCTCACCAAAGTTAGGCAAAACACTTACCTCGGGTCCAAGAATAGTAATTCAAGCTTCTAATACCGCCTTTCCTTTTGAATTTAACTCTGAAACGAAGATATCTAGACCTAATTAACTTATTAACATCAATAATGACTCATTAATACAATCACATAGCCTAATTATACAATTCATAGCATTCTTAAAAAAATACCAAAATTCGACCCAGGGCCTGCTTGGTCCAAACACGAGGCTCGCACCAAAACCCGATTACACATACCCACACGAGTTCAAATATATAATTTGTTTTGAAATCCGACCCCAAATTGAGGTTGAATTACCCAAAATCCCAGAAATCTTAACTCTACCCAAAATCCTAATTTCTACTTTGATTTTAGGATTTTAGGCCTAGATTTTAGTGATTAGGGAAGGGAAGTGGAAGAAATTGATGTTAGAAACACTTACCAAAAAAGCTATGGAGGAAGAATTGGCTTGGAGGTCTTCAATGGAGGTTGGAGAAGAAGGAGGAGGTGAAAAATTGTGAAATCCCGTGTAGAGTATTCTGTTTCTGACCTTTTAATTAACTGGGCGAAATTACCTTTTGCGATCGCAGAAGAGGAGTTGCGATCGCAGAATAGAGCTTAGCTGACCCTATGCGATCGCAGGAAGACGTATGCGATTGCGGAACACTGAGACATCACGTTATGTGATCGCGGGTCGAAGGGATGCGATCGCGGAAGAGACCTGGCTAGACGTCTGCGATCGCAGACGAAACTGTGCGATCGCAGTGAGATACTACCCCGCCCTCACCTGACTCCACTGACACACTATGCGATCGCAGAGAACAAGATGCGATCGCATAGTGCAACCCAGCTACCCCTTCACCCAAGCTTATGCGATCGCGAATCAAGGGTTGCGATCGTAGTGAAGGAAACACCAGACACTAGAAAATGAACCAAACACCAGATTTTTAACACTTTACACACCCCGTTAGCTATCCGAAACTCACCCGAGCCTTCGGGTCTCAAAACCAAAAACACACACGACTCTCGAAATATCCTACGGACTTATTCAAGCATTTAAATCACCAAAATATCATCAAAATCGATGAATTAAACCTCAAAACTCATAGAATTTTCTTAAAACTTCATAAGGTTCAATTATTCCAATTTTGATCCGAAACATGTCATTTCAAGTCCGTTTTACACCAAATTTCACGGATAAATCACATAAAATATATTAAACCTGTTCCGGGCTCCGAAACCACAATACGGGCCCGGTAACACGGTTTTCACATCAATTATCATTTTCAAAAACCTTTATTATTTTCAGAAAACAATTTTTTCTTTAAAAATTCATTTCTCGGGCTTGGGACCTCGGTATTCGATTCCGGACATACGCCTGAGTCTCATATTTTCCTACGGACCCTCCGGACCATCAAAACACGGGTCCAGGTCCGTTTACCAAAAATGTTGACCAAAGTCAACTCTATTCCATTAATTATTATAAAAATCTATTTTTATCAAGTTTTCACATAAAAGCTTCCCGGCAACACACCCGGGATGCGCATGCATACCGAGGTGAGATTAACGGAGGCTTTCGGTGCTTCAGAACACAGATTTAGCCAAATATACACAGGATGACCTTTTGGGTCATCACATCAAGGGTGTTCTATTTCAGTGAAAGATGTTCTCGGGTATACAATGATGGTGTGGTTTACACCAATGGATAACTTTCAGTGACACTCGTTTCTCTTTGATACAGTGCCTCACCAGTGGTTTTCCCTCTTTCTTCTCTAACTTGTTACACAACAGATCTTAAAGGAGCTACAATGTTTGTAAGTAGTAGAACAAAGAGAGAGTAGGTTTGAATACTGTGGAGAAAGTTTGATTTCTGAAAAGATGTTGCCAACCCAAGAGATTTGATCCTTGGAAAGAGATTGATTCTTACCAAGTATAAAGATGTTCCGCAACACTAAGGTTGAGAAATATGCGTTGGACACTTCCTTTGATGGCGCCGAAATTCTCCTAGGTTCTTAGTCTTTCCAGATTTAGCCGCAAGATTGATTTTCTTCCGGATACTTGATATCTTTGATTAATATGATCTCCTCAATCTATTCCGTCAATCTTCATTTATTTTCTTAGTTTTGGATGCAATCAATGATCATATTGGATTCAATCTTCTGTAATTTCTTCAATCAAGGATGCGTCAGTTATCTTGTCCCTTCATTCTCGAGAGGTACCTACATACAGAAAATATATTATTTGCATCATTAAAATCAGTTCTAATACACCCAATCCAAACAAATAATGTATTTTGAATACCCAAATTCGAATTCAAAGCTTCAAAACTTTTAATGGCTATCAATGGTGGAATTGCTGCTCTTTTTTCTTTGCTTTACATTACTAAAACTAGGGATTGAGAGATAGAGAGAGACGTAGAGAATTCCCAATTCTTTGCAACAACACCTACTTCAAACAAATAATATTTTTTGAAAACCGAAATTCGAATTCAAAGCTTCAAAACTTTTAATGGCTATCAATGGTGGAATTGCTGCTTTCTTTTCCTTTGCTTTACATTACTGAAACTAGGGATTGAGAGATAGAGAGAGACGTAGAGAATTCCCAATTCTTTGCAACAACACCTAATTCAAACAAATAATATTTTTTGAAAACCCAAATTCGAATTCAAAGCTTCAAAACTTTTAATGGCTATCAATGGTGGAATTGTTGCTCTCTTTTCCTTTGCTTTAAATTAGAGAAACTAGGGATTGGAATATAGAGAGAGACGTAGAGAATTCCCAATTCTTTGCAACAACACCTAATTCAAACAAATAATATTTTTTGAAAACCCAAATTCGAATTCAAAGCTTCAAAACTTTTAATGGCTATCAATGGTGGAATTGTTGCTCTCTTTTCCTTTGCTTTAAATTAGAGAAACTAGGGATTGGAATATAGAGAGAGACGTAGAGAATTCCCAATTCTTTGCAACAACACCTAATTCAAACAAATAATGTTTTTTGAAAATCCAAATTCAAATTCAAAGCCTTTTAATGGTTGTCAATGTGGAATTGCTGCTCTATTTTCCTTTGCTCTACTTTACTGGAGTTAGGGATTGCAGGAGAGAAAGAGAGAGAGACGGAGAAAGAGAGAGCACATGATGGAGAGAATAAGGATGAGAAATAATTGATTCCTAATATATATAGAGATACTAAAGTTTCCAATAGTTTATAGGTATGTAAAAATTCCATAGTAAAAAGTTATCGTTTGACAAAGTTTCACTTAAATTAAATTTGTAAAATCAATGACAAGAAATAACAATGATTAGCGAGAAGAAAACAAAAAATGAATAATTAAAAAAGTTCAATCCCGAAGGATTTAAAACAGGCAAACCTGTTTGTTTGTGTTCTTCTTTTCTTTTCTTTATTTGTCTCTAAAATTAATATTGAAAAATTAACATGGAAGGTTATAATTATGTTAACTTGTCATAATAAGGAAAGAATTTATATAAAGTAAAATTTTAATCGAGTTTACTTTGAGACTTTCTACATATTCAGATAAGGAAAAGATTTAATATTTAAAAGTTTAGTTGATTTATAACTCCTAAAAATTAGAGAAAAATTCAAATAACATTTTTGTCTAGTGCAAAATATATTTTAAAGCGCAAAAAATCCTTAAAGAAACCGGTATTTTCATGATTATTGAGAAATTATATTCCTCAAGCAGCATTTAAATGATGATGTGGGCTGCACAATTAACAGAAAAAGAGAACAAGAATACAGAAAAGAAAACGATAAAGTAAACTAGAATTCAACTTCAGTACCATTACTTTAAGCTAACAAATTCAGTCACCAATGACAAAGCATTGGAAACAAACAGAAGCATTTTTCGTCATTATCATTAACCATCTCTTATCCCTATCCATTCCTGGCCTCCATCTCTACCATTCTAAGAATCTAAAAAAAGAAGAAGAAAAAACTGACAATAATAGAATCTCAAGCCTTAAAGCACGGAACATAAAGATGGTGATGATGGTGGTTTTTATCGATCTCGCCCTTAACGCAGCGGAAGTGTTCGACATGACAGGGAATAGTAATATTTCCCTTATGATCAAAACCATAAACTTCCTCTGCCTCTTTGAGTAACTGAATGAAAAGCGGATGATTGAAGTAAGAAACAGGGACTACAAATCTCTGTTGCTCTTCTTCTGCTTGCCCTACTTTTATAGCCAGATACCCTTTGGGCAGCACATCTTTTTTCCCCTGTTTTTTCCCTTGATGATGATGATGAATAAGGAGGTGAGGCAAGTGCAGATGTTTGTTCAGAATACTCAGACTCCTCTCTCCACCACCCATTTATATTAGTTAAATAATCCTGCAAATTAAACAAATAGTACAAGAAAAGAAATAAGAGAGGCTTTTTAACTATTTAATGGAAGGAGGGTTAGAAAAAAAGGGAAGAATAAGGCCAAGGATTAGAAAGGATGGCCTGTTTGAAAAGGGTTAAAGAAGAATAACGGAGAGACCTTGGGAAGTTAGTCATGACTGAATTTGGAACATATAGGAAGAGAAGAATATAAAGGTTTGATAGAGATTCCTAGACCTAATGCAAAACTCATATACGGTTATATACGGGCCCATCTGTTCAGGTGTATGTGTTTGATTTGGTATAACGCTTTAATAAAAGAAGGAAAAGCATTTAAAACTAAACGAAAATTTAAAATTATAAGTAATATTACGTAATATTTGCGTGCGCTTGGAATCATAATGGGATTTTACACTACAAATAGTCATTTATATTGATTGTTTACTTTTCTCTAGTCATATACATAAATTATATATTAATTATATACATAGTTATATAACATATAATACATAATTACATATATATTATATTTTCGCCGGTCGTTACCTATTGTACTGTATCGTATTGTTACTTTAAATACGATATTTGTTTTGGTTGTTATTTAAATTTCATTGTATCGTATCGTTAAATCCGTCATTACGTAACAACAAAATGTGTCACTTTATGTAAATGCCGATTTGATGTGGTTGCGTTGTTATCTTGTCTTTTTTCTCATCTCACCCTTCATTATTATTAAATAATTTTATTTTGTCATTTACACTACCGTTTATATAATAAATATACCCTGTATCATAAGTTTATTTTATATATATTATAAATTTATTCTTCATATTGCTGGTGTATGATATCACGAAACAATGACAAACGAAACAATCTATTCAAAAATTGTATTCATCAAACGATATTGTACAATAAAATACAATATGATACGATACATTATGAAACGATGTGTAACAATCATCCAAACAAGTAATAAGTAGCTGGGTGAGCTCTTATTTGGGTTAATTCTTCTTATTTTTTCTTAAACAGTAAGGACCCTTTGGTCATAAATTTTGACAGTTTGTGTTAAATAAAAACTAAAAATAATCTTTTTCATGGATTTGATCAATTTTTGAAAATAATTTTGAATTTGTTTTTTCAAGTTCCCAAAAACTGATTTTTGGGTGAAAATTTTCTTTCCGCTAACAAAATTTGAACTTTTTTCTTCAAATAAAATATATGTCCAAACATAATTTTAATTTTAAATAATTATTTTTTAACACATTTTAATTATTTTTTAAATTTCAACTAAATCTATGTCCGAATGTAGCTAAATATGTAACTCCCTTTTCATTTTAGTTTTATTTAACCTTATTCTATACATAAAAAGACTTTTAGTTTTTAATTTTCTAATCCGCATAGTATCACTATCACATGTAGAATTCTAAATTTTAATACGCTATTTTTTTCTTCTTAAAACTCTACACCGAATCAAACATCAATACATAGTCGAAAAGAGAGTATATAGGGAATTGATATTCTTCATTTGTTCCGTTAGAGCTACAATGCCGTCTGAGAGCCGTGGAAGGACAACTTATTAGTGAAGTCAAAAGTCCTAAGAAAGATGGATACGTGGCAGAAGGTGAGACACGTGGGAAAACAAAGGTCTCCCCACTCTCCTGGGATGAGATACTACCTATAATTTAGGTATCAAATTTCCACCATATATTGAGAATCTTATCAATTCTCTGGAATTATATTGCTACCAATCAGAGGATTACACTACCTAAATTGGAGCCCATTAATTTGAAAAAGCACTGACCACGAATATTTGATTAGAAAATCTTGGTAATTAATGAATGGTTATCACAATATATGAAGCAAGAAATTTAATAAGATCCCATGGTATATATAAATCGGAGCTTATTTGGAAAAATCGCTTTTCTAATTAGGGATGCAATTCAAGACTTATATTACCGGATGATACGCTGTATAGAGTGTTTACTATATTTAGGGCCTGATTAATTGAACTTTAAAATAATTCCTTATTTTAAAATGATTTTTTTTCATATGAAGTTTCAAAAGAAATGCTACTTCTTGAGTACGAGTGTGTTTAACCAAATTATTTGAGAATGTCTATTTCAGTATCAAGGGAACAAGTGTTGGGAATAAACCCCCATAGAAATAATATTCACAGTAATAATAGCGAAATAATAATGTAGCACCGAGATACGATAATCAACAATAATAAAAGAGTGACAATGACACTAAGATTTTTACGTGGAAAACCCTTCTGAATAAGGGGAAAAAACCACGACCCCGAGAGGAGCAACTGATATCACTATAGTAAGGAATTTTACACTTTGTAGGCCCGAGTAAAATACTACAAAGACCACTACAATACTCAAAATAAATAACTCTCTTTTGATATTCCCACCTCACTACAATATCGCCCACACTCTCTATTTTTCCTCACAGATTATTTTCTTATACCCTGTCTGTGATACCTCACTCTTTCTTTCTCTCTTTGTTAGTGTGAAGAAGCTGAGAGCTCCTTTTATAGGTAAAATCAACTTTCCTCCAACCAATAGTAATGGTTGATTTGTTGCAATTTGCCAACTTGCATTTTAGCAAGTTGTTGCCAAAACAGATTTGGCACCTTAGCGTCTGATTTCTCTATTTCCTTTTTTCTTTTTCACTATGGGGATGGACTCCACAATCTCCCCCTCCAGACCCATTCTTCTGAAGGAGGTAACACCGGACTTCTAACTTGAGTGCATGCCGATAAGTTCTTTGCACAACTCTAACTTGTCTCTTGGTACCACCTTGGTCAACATATCTGCAGGATTCTCACTTGTGGAGATCTTTAGGACTTGCAGAGATTCACTCTCTACCTTTTCTCGGATCCAATGATATCTTACATCGATATGTTTGGTTCTTGCATGGTACATGGAGTTCTTGCTCAAGTTTATTGCACTTTGATTGTCACAATAGACGATATACTCCTTCTAATGCAATCCAAGCTCTTGAAGGAACCGTTTCATCCATATCATCTCCTTGCCAGCTTCTGTAGCGGCAATGTACTCCGCTTCAGTTGTAGAGAGTGCGACACACTTCTGCAACCTTGACTGCCATGATATAGCTCCCCCTGAAAATGTAAACAAATATCCAGTAGTGGATTTTCTGTTATCATTGTCACCTGCCATATCTGCATCTGTATATCCCTTCAAGAGTGGATCAGATCCTCCAAAGCACAAAAAATCTCCCATGGTACCTCTCAGGTACCTGAGTATCCACTTGACAGCTTCCTAGTGTTCTTTTCCAGGATTTTCAAGAAACCTGCTGACAACACCAACTGCGTGAGCAATATCAGGTCTAGTGCATACCATTGCATACATCAAACTTCCGATGGTAGAAGAATAAGGAACTTTGGTCATGCTCTCCTTTTCCTCCATTGTTGTAGGACACGTCTTCTTGCTCAACTTCATATGACTAGCAAGAGGTGTGCTGACTGGCTTGGCATTCTTCATGTTGAAGCGTTCCAGTACACGTTCAATGTACTTCTCTTGAGACAACCACAACTTTCTACTTGTTCGATCTCGAACAATCTTCATTCCCAGAATTTGTTGTGTTGGGCCCAAGTCCTTCATGTCAAAGGACTTAGATAAGTATCCCTTCAACTTGGAAATCAGCTCTTTGTCTTGTCCTACAATCAACATGTCATCCACATACAACAACAATATAATAAAGTTGTTATCATAAAATCTTTTAAAGTATACACATGGATCAGAATATGTCTTTATGTAAGTTTGACTTTTCATGAATGAGTCAAACTTCTTGTACCACTGCCTTGGTGCTTGCTTCAACCCATAAAGACTCTTATTCAGTTTGCACACCATGTGTTTCCTTTCAGCTACTTCAAATCCTTCTGGATGCTCCATGTAGATCTTCTCTTCCAAATCTCTGTGAAGAAATGCAGTTTTCACATACAAGTGCTCCACTTCAAGATCTAGGCTAGCTGCTAAGCTCAAGATTGTACGAATAGAAGTCATTTTGACAACATGTGAGAAAATATCACCAAAATCAATACTTTTCTTCTGTTCGAAGCCTTTAATTATCAATCGAGCTTTGTATTTGACCAGCTTGCCATTTCCATATTTCTTGAGTTTAAAGACCCACTGACATTTGAGTGGTCTTTTACCCTTTGGAAGTTCAACCAGCTTGTACGTGCCATTTTTCTATAGAGATTCCATCTTGCATAGCTTTCATCCACTGGTTCTTTTCTGGATGGGACAACACCTCCTTAAGACTTTCTTGCTCCCCCTCATCAGTACATACTCCGTGGAAGGGTACCTGCATGACTCTACCCTTGGCCTCTCTGATCTCCTCAGAGGTTGAGGTTGTTCTTCTTCCTGAGCGGGATACTTCACTTGGTCGACATCATCATCAAGTTTCTCCCCCTGCTCAGTAACCTCACCAGGTTGCTCCCCCGGCTCGGCAACCTCGTCGGTCGTACTTTCTGCACTTGTGGGATAGTTAGAAGAATAAGGAATGGTAACAAGGTTAGGGATTGTACCATTCTTTGTCTTCTCTGAATGATCATCTACAGCTCCAACTTCACTTTCTCGGAAGATTACATCTCTACTTCTAATGACCTTTTTCTTTACAAGATCCCACAATCTGTACCCGAACTCTTCATCTCCGTATCTGATGAATATGCAGGGAACGAATTTATCATCCAACTTTCTTCTCTGCTCCTTTGGTACATGTGCAAAAGCTCTGAAACCGAACACCTTTAGATGTGAGTAGGACACCTCCTTGTTAGTCCAAACTCTCTATGAGATGTCAAACTCCAATGGAACTGATGGACTCCTATTGATCAGGTAACAGGCTGTCTGAACTGCTTCACCCCAGAATGACTTAGGCAGTTTAGCCATTCTAAGCATGCTTCTCACCTTTTCAACAATGGTGCGGTTCATCCTCTCGGCGACATCATTGTGTTGTGGGGTTCCAGGAACTGTCTTTTCATGTCTGATCCCATGACTTGAACAATACTCTTCAAATTCCCTTGAAGTGTACTCACCTCCATTGTCACTTCGGAGACGCTTTAGCTTTCGACCCGTCTCCCTTTCCACCAGAGCATGAAACTTATGGAAAACTTGAAACACCTGATCTTTGGTTTTCAAAATATAAACCCACAATTTTCGTGAAGCATCATTAATAAAATAACAAAATATTAGTTACCGCCCATCGATTTAATTTCCATTGGACCACAAACATCAAAATATACAAAATCAAGTATATTCAATTTTCTTTCAGACGATGTCTGAAATGAGACTCTATGTTGCTTACCAAATAAACAGTAGTCACAAGGTTTTACCGTTGTAACTTTAGCATAAGAAATGAGTAATTTCCTGGCAAGAATCTGCAATCCCTTCTCGCTCATATGACCCATTCTTTTGTGCCACAAATCTGCAGAAATCACATCTTGTGCCGCGTTCAATTCACCTCGGCATATTTCTGCATTTGTCATGTACAACGTGCCACGAGAAACTCCTTTTGCAATAACCAACGATCCCTTGACGAGTCTCCACTTTTGATTTGCAAAATAGTTCTCATATCTATCTCGGCTCTAAAGCAATTCTCGAGATCAAGTTCATCCGCAAATCAGGTACATGCCGCACGTCTTTTAGAATCAATGTGCATCCGACATTTGTCTTGATACAAATGTCACCAATCCCCGCAATCTTTGAGTAACTTGTGTTACCCATTCTCATAGTGCCGAAATCACCTGCTACATATCTGCAAAAAAGATCTCTTACCGGTGTAGCATGGTAAGATGCTGCTGTATCAACCACCCATTCCGACTCTGGACCTGCCAAATGCATTCATTCCTCTTCGTAATTTATGAAGAAAACAACATTATCATTGTTTTGCACCACGGCGGTTGTGTTGACGTCATTTTTCTGGCCACTGGTTTCACCTTTTCCCTTCCTTAGATTTGGGCAATCTCTTTTGAAGTGACCTGGTTGATCGCAATTGTAGCAATTTCTGGCTTTGGATTTGGATCGGTTCTTGGACTTCCCACGACCTCCGGATCTACCATAGTTACTCGAACTCCTTTGATAACTCCTGCCTCTGCCTTCTGTGATGAGAGCTTGTCCTTGATTTTCAGGCTTCTTTCTCATCTTCTCATTGAGTAGAAGAGCCGATGTGACATCTTTCAACTCAATGGTAGTCTTACCATGCATGATGGTTGTTGCCAGATTATCGTATGAAGATGGCAACGAGTTCAATAGCAAGATGACTTTATCTTCTTCCTCGATTTTCACTCCGAGATTGGTGAGCTGTGTGATTAGTCCGTTAAACACATTTAAATATGACAAAAAATTCGTACCTTCACCCATGTGTAGGGCGTATAACTGCTTCTCCGGGTACAATTTATTTGTCAGCGTTTTGGACATGTATAGGCTTTCCAACCTTGTCCAAATACCACATGCGCTATCTTCATCAATGATGTTATTTACCACATCATCTGATAAGTGCATCCTGATTGCACTAGTAGCTCTTTCATCCAAGCTACCCCAATCCTCAGCTTTCATGGTATCAGGCTTTTTGGCATCATCATCTAGTACATTGTGTAATCCCTGTTGAATGAGCAGATCCCTCATCCTTCTTTGCCATGTTGAGAAACCGCTATCTCCGTTGGATTTTGCTACCTAGTACTTTACTCCGGACATTTTTATTTTTCACCGAGTATAGTACTACCGACAATAAATAGTATTTCTGTGAACGAGCAGAACCTGTGCTCTGATACTAGTTTTTGGGAATTAAGCGCCCACAGAAATAATATTCACGGTAATAACAACGGAACAATAATATAGCACCGAGATACACTTATCAACAATAGTAAAAGAGTGACAATGACACCAAGATTTTTACGTGAAAAACCCTTATGAATAAGGAGAAAAAAACCACGACCTCGAGAGGAGCAATTGATATCACTATAGTAAGGAATTTTACACTTTGTAGGCCCGAGTAAAATACTACAAAGACCACTACAATACTCAAAATAAATAAACCTCTTTTGATATTCCCACCTCGCTACAATATCGCTCACACTCTCTATTTTTTCTCGCAGACTATTTTCTTATACCCTGTCTGTGATACCTCACTCTTTCTTTCTCTCTTTATTGGTGTGTTTAAATGAAGAAGCCAAGAGCTTCTTTTATAGGTAAAGTCACCTTTCCTTCGACCAATACTAATGGTTGGTTTGTTGCAATTTGCCAACCTGCATTTTAGCAAGTTGTTGCCAAAACAGATTTGGCACCTTAGTGTCTTGATTTCTCTATTTTCATTTTTCTTTTTCACTATGGGGATGGACCCCGGAACTAGGGGCGAAGGTACATAGGGTTGACCATTCTTCGCCAAAAAATTATACTACGTATAAGGTGAAATATTATTTGTTATTAATTAAAAATAGATTTTGAGCACCCTTGTATAGCCCACTAGCAAAGGGTATTTTAAATTTGAACACCCTTATTGAATTTTCTGGCTTCGCCACTGCCCACAACAAGTTCATATTTGGTCGATCTCTCTGCAAAGTGATTAATTTTGTGTGTCACATTAAGAAAAAGAACATGTAAAAATGCACTTTACAATTAGTATCATTTAAATTAATAAATAACTTTAAATATTTATTGTGAGAGATTTTAGTTATGTATCTAATAAGAGACGGGGAATGAATTGAGAGATTTTGAAAGGCATGTTTAAATTAAGGAGTAATAGTTTGTTTCAAAATTCTTTTTATAAGGTTGTCCTGAAAGAAATTATTGTCTTGTTTCCCCTCAAAACAGCAGGAAAATTGTTTCAGCACGGTCACTTGGTGTTTTTTTCTCCACAAACAACCTTGACTAAGCAACTCAGTTTTTCTAAATTTGTACTTTTTCTTTGAAATTTCTTTGAAAAGTAAGAAGTTTTATTTTCTAGAAACCTGATTAACAGGCTATTAAGACTGTGGATCTTATATATATATATACATATACAGCTCTACAATCTTGGTCACTCACTACCCAAAGTATCAAGAATTCACCAATTATGAACATTTTTACTAGATATCTTGTCTATAAGTGAATAGTGCACATATAGATGTACATAATTACATTAAGAAATAAAATTTTTATTTACCAGATAAAAACCATCATATATCGGCTTCTCCTTCTCTTTTTTCTTTTTGGGCACGTAAAATAAGTCATATTGTACACTAATAACATGCATTTCTATTTATAAAGAGACATTGCGCTTAGAGATTTACCCATTTCTTGTTTACTTTTTGCTACTTCTAGTGATACGTGATCTGATGTTGCGTTACAACTTCTCTTGGAGGATGAGTTTTTAACTCTTTATTCAGCGGCTCGATATAGTACGGGACCTAAGGTGAAAATAAAAGTGAGGCTTTAAATTGTTTTAAATATTTCTTTTACTCTTATAATTTTTCAAAATTTAAAAAAGTTATAATCAGTTTTATTTATTGCCAATGCCTAACCAATTTGTTTAATCTCTCGTGCGTTATCTTGTTGAACTTTATTGATTTAGTTTTGAAAAACTTTTTCAATCGAGACAACTGATATAGTAATTATTAACGGTAATTGAATTAATATTTTACTTGATTGAGCCAATTAGAGTATTCTTCTACTTATATAGTTTTTCTTAGCACTTTTAATTCTAAATATAAGTTGAAACAAATAATATTGTAGTTACTTTATGTTTCAAAAGTCATTCAACGTTAAGAAAGAATTTTAATAGTTAGTTATTAGAGTAGCATGAAAAATGTCTACAAAGGCATTTAAAAATTAAAACAAATTAAAACAAATTGTTCTAAACTAACATTGTAAGAAGATTTAAGTAGGGATGAATTAAAGACAGGAAGCAACTAGTAACAACAATTTAATATGTGTAAATTCTTTAGCCCTAGTAAATTCTCCAACCGACCCTGTATTCAGGTATTCTAAAAACACAAAGGCAAAGGAATTTATTGGGTCTTTTATTTTAACTCGTTACCATTCACAAGAATAAAAAATGAACAAAAACTAACTTGATTTTGGTCTTACTATATAGAGAGAAAGGAATCGTCAATAATGCTTTGGCTGTTAAAAGATAACTGCTTGAAAGTTGAAGCGTCACTATTCAGGACGAAAATTTTGGACCACGAATACAATGGAAGACCATGGTAGATCTAAGACAAACAAACTGCGGTGCAGCCGCGTTAACTTAAGTTTTCAATTGAGAGAACTTCATCACATATTGGTAGTGGATTGTAAAATGGATTAAAGAATTAGTTATTCATATACAGGGGCGAAGCTACACTTTTGTAAGGATGGTTAATTGATCGCTTTTCGTCGAAAATTATACTGTGTATATAGGTAAAATATTACGTTTTAAAGGCATATAACATATACTAAACACCCTTTGTCGGAATTTTTTTTACTTCTTTCAAGTTTGAACATGCTTGAAAAAATTCTTGGTTTCGCCACTGTACATATATATCATCCACTAAAAAATGGATTGAATAAAGAACTTTTTAAAAACGGATCAAATATTGATAAGAACCATATTATCCACATAGAAAATGGATAACCAATGGATAACTTACGGGTTTAACTTTTACATTTGTAAAGACTTATATTGGGGGTTCCTCAAGTTTGGAAAACCAGAAATTCTCCCAAAAATGATTATATTGTGCCATATTATCTGCCGATTGATCTATTTTGTATCTATATTAAATTGAATCGGGTCGAATAATTTATTCGTTTTTATATTAGCCTTTTCGACCCGACTACCCGTTTGCCACCCCCAACATATTGGTATCCTCTGCTCTAAGTATGTTGGTTCACACCGCATAGGGCTCATTCAAGAAGAATGCACTTTTTACTCAAATTCTTTTCTTTCATTGTTTGATCCACCCGCACAAAGAATACACGTTAAAAGAGAATGATAATGAAAGGCATCTTTTGAGCGCTCACTGCATTAGTTATAAGTGGAGTTTTCCGAACACTCCAAGCATGAAGAAGTATTTACATTCGGAGACCTATTAATGCGCATTCAAAAGATAATTTCAATCGATGCGCAAAAACACTTAAACAGAGATAATTTTAGTTAACTCTCTAAAGCTGAATGACTTTTATGTGACATAAAAAATAATTTTTGTAAGATAAACTTTGAGTTAGATGACTTTTTTATTACAAAAAAAAGTAATTTATTTGTAATAAACTTTAGGTTGAATGAACACCGGTAGAGCTTTGAATTGATTGCGGAGTGAGGTAAGTATTGTGTCTAACCTTGACTTGAGGGAATTAGGAACCCTAGACCTATTTGCTATATGAAATTTGTGTGAGCGGCGTATATATTAGGTGACGAGTACTTATGCGACGCCAATTTATTTGTTTTGCATGTTTCTTTCCTGTTCTTCTCATATTGTCTATTTCCCTGCCTTAACTGTACATGCTTTACTTGTATTCCCATGCCTAATTGCTACTAATTAGACATCGTTTCCCTCTGTTAATGGTATTAGTTATTCCGTAGCTTCATTATCTCCTATTATTTGCTTAAGCTGGTTTATCAGTAGTTTTATGATATATTCTGAGTTGGTCTCGCTGAGTAGTATTACTTCTGTAACTTTTTCATAGTGTACAAGCTTCCTATTTGTTTCGGTTTGAAATTTAAGTATTGCGAAGAGTTCTGTGATTTGAATTGTGAAATTTATGTACATACTGAATAAATGAGATTGATATGGTGGGATCGGGCTGCACGCCACAATAGTTGGAATAAAGGTGATATATTGAGGAGGAATAAGGGTGAATTGATGATGTACGGTGGGATCGAGTTGCACGCCACAACAAGTGTAATAAGGGCGGACTATTTGGTGGAATAAGGGTGAACTATGATTGTGTTATTATGATATGGTGGGATCGGGTTGCACGCCGCAACACTTTTATTTACATTCTGTTGTTTATGTTATTATGAGGAAATAAGGGAGGAATATGATATGTACGGCGGGATCGGGTTGCCTGCCGCAACAACCTGTGTGTTTATGTTTTTCCTGCACTTTGTTAGTTGTACAATATTCTTATTTGCACTTAAGGATTGGTAGTATCTGAACGCTGTTGAATTACTTCTGAGAGATGTAGTTATTTCTTGCATGTTACTGCTTTATTCTATTTCGTCTCCCTTTTATGCTTTTATTATATATATATTGTGCACAGGTTGTAGTGTGAGTGACTCGTCGTAGCCTCGTCACTCCTTCGTCGAGGTTAGACTCGACACTTACCAGTACATGGGGTCGGTTGTACTGATACTGCAATCTGCACTTCCTGTGCAAATTTTTTGGAGCTGGTCCGAGCTAATCGTGAGGTTGGCTGCAGGATCCATCTGATAGGAGACCCAAGGTAGGCTTGTCGGCGTCTGCAGGCCCTGGCGTCCCTATACATTTCATTTTATTGTTTCTTCTATTTCAAAAATAGCTGTATTTATTTCGTACAATTACTTGCAGTAAAATCTTTTAAGTTCGTGAATTGTGACTCCAGATTCTGGGTAGTATGTATTTTGAAGTTGTTATATATATTTCCGCGTTCATTTTAACCCGTTATGGATTAATTGTTGTTAATCACTGAAATGTAAAGAATTGGCTAATGATCTTCTAATGTTGGCTTGCCTAGCAAGTGTAATGTTAGGCGCCATCATGGTCCCGATGGTGGAAATTTCGGGTCGTGACATTGAAGAACCTTGCTTCTTGTAGAACATGAATAATCATGCATGGAATGTGTGTATCCTCTTGTATACAAAGCCTTAGTCAACTTATCATACCACTGCCTACTAGCTTGTTTCAGTCTATAGAGGGAGTTTTTCAGGTTGCAGACCAAGTTTGGTGACTGCAACTCAAGCCCTGGTGGAGCCTTCACGTAGACTTCCTCATGCAGGTCTCCATGGGAGAATGCATTATTTACATGTAATTGGTAAATTTGCCATCTTTTCTTAGATGCAATGGCAATTAGGGACCTAATAGTGGTCATCTTGACCACAGGAGAAAAGGTCTCAGCGTAATCCATTCCAGCTTGTTGTGTGAACCCCTTCACAACTAGTCTGGCTTGTTGTGTACACCCCTTCACAACTAGTCTGGCTTGTTGTGTACACCCCTTCACAACTAGTCTGGATTTGTACCTTTTTATGCTACGATCTGCTATATGTTTTACCTTGTACACCCACAACCAATAGCCTTCTTCCCTTGGGCAAAGGGACTAAGTCCCAAGTATTGTTGGCATACAAGGCCTCAAACTCTTGAGTCATGGCACTTTGCCAAGCACGATACATGGTTACCTCTTTATATGAAGTTGACTCTCTATCATGACAAATATTTCTTAGAACATGTTGACTATTAAGGTGCAAGTCATCACGAGCAATGTGATTATTTTGTGAAAACAAAGCATAGAAGGAAAAGATGGAATTACATTTCAAATTGGGCAGATTACATACATAATCACTCAAGTGAGATGGGAGTCTAAGCTCCCTGTTACATCTTCTTTGGCCTAAAGGTTCTATGGTAGAAGAATGAGGTTGAGTGGATGGAGGTCATGTGGGTAGGTGTAAGTGTTCAGTGTGAGTTTGTGACTTAGAGAAAGAGAGTGTGTTAGAAGGAGAAATGGGTGACATATCATGTAAAAGAGTTGTGGTGCTGAGGGGAGAAAGGGGAACTGATTTGTGTCCCCTTAATCAGTTGTAGGAGTTGTAGGAGAATAAATATTGTAATCAGGTAGGTGATCTGTAGAGGAAGTTGTAGGAAAGAATGGGGGTAAGCATTGTACATCTGAAGTGAAAGTGAAAGGGAAAATGGTTTCATGAAACATGACATCCTTGGAGATAGATATTTTCCTAGTGGCTAAACTTTGTACTTTGTAACCCTTTGTTCCAAAGTGATACCCCACAATTACATGTGGAGTGGTCCTTGGTTCAAACTTGTCCCTGAGATGTTTGGGCACAGTAGGATAGCACAAATAACCAAAGCTTCTTAAGTGAGAATACGTTGGTTTTTTGTCATACAACAGTTCAAAAAGACATTTGTTCTTTAAGGTAACTATTGGTAGTCTGTTGATTATAAAGGTTGCTGTAAGGACACATTCTCCCCAGTACTTTAGTGGTAATTTGGACTAAAGAATGAGTGCCCTGGCCACTTCAAGAAGATATTTATGTTTCCTTTCTACCACCCCATTTTGTTGGGGTGTATAAGGACATATTTTCTGGTGATTTATACCTTTGATTGAAAGAAAGAGGAAGCTTCATTGCTAGTGAATTCTAGGTCATTATCAGTCCTTACATACTGGATATTGGTTTGGAATTGATTCTCTACCGTGTTTACAAAGGTCTTTATGACTTGAATTGCATTGCTTTTTCAACTTAGAAGTTGTGTCCATGTTGACCTACTGTAGTCATCCATTAAGGTGAGGAAAAACTTGAAATTATCATGTGTTTCCAAATGATAAGGACCCCACAGATCAACATGAAGAAGTTCAAAGATTTTTGTGGTACTAGTTATATTCTGAGGGTAGGGGAGTCTGGAGTGTCTAGCCGTGGGACAGATAGAACAAACAAACGGTTGTTTGGGAAAGAAGGATGCATGTATAGTAGGAATGCCTCTCATTTTATTGAAGGTTGCATGATCAAGTCTATAATGCCACAGAAGATCCACATTATCTCTAAGAGAGGCAGTGGAAAGTAGAGTAAAAGCACTGTCTTTATTATTGCAAATGAAGTTAATTACAGTAGGGTGGTGGGGATGTGATAGACAATGTACTGCATTCATATCACTAGCATGACTGAAAAAACAAGGAAGTGCACACTTTGAAACAGAAATGAGACTACCTTTCTTTAGACATTGGGGGCATAGTAGAGCCTATCATACATCTTACCAATCACTAGAAGCCTCTCCCGTGAAGGGACCTGCAGTAGACAGGAAGTATTAGAAAAGGAAGCAATACACTTGAGATGCACTGCTAATAAACCGATGGAGACTAGATTAAACTTGAAGGATGGTATAAATAAGACTTTATGTAAGGTGATTTTGGGAGCTAGATGTACAACTCCAATTTGGGTTACTTTAACTTTGTAACCATTTGGTAGTTCAACAAGCATGGAATATGATAGATTTATAATGTTTTGTAGGTGAGGTTTATTGAAAGTCATATGATGTGAAGCTCCTGAATCTAATATCCACAAGTTAGCTTTTGCATTAATACATTTGCATAATCGATTATCAAAATCAATGGGTTCATCATGAGAATGCTTCCTCGAATACTTGTATAAACCTCGTTAAGTCCCATTAGAAACTGTATGAGTCTTCCATCCTGCTCTGCCTTGTGCATGCTTTCCTTTGCTCCACAAGTGCACCCACAACTACATTGAGTTTTAGCACTTAGTGTATTCAACTCTTCCCAGAGTTTCTTCATTTTTGTGTAACCTGTGATGTCAAGCACTCCCTGACTCAAACCGTTATTCTCTTTCTGGATTTGATACAACTTAGCTCCATTTGTCTGATCAAATCGATCCTCCCATGCCTTCCACAATTCGACGGAATTGTTCACACACTCAATAATGTCTGCAATGTTCTTTACCAAGGAGTTCAGAATCCATGAAGTAACCATGTCATCACACCTCTCCCACTAGCGAAACTATGGAGAGGTCACATCAGGCCTCACACACTCTTCGTTGGTAAAACCTAGCTTATTTTTCACTGAGAGAGATCTTAACACTTCTCTTCTCCAGGAACGATAGCCAACTCCATCAAAAGGGACAAGTACTAAAACAGAAGCCGGACAATCAGATGGATGAATATAAAGAGGACTAGTGACATCAATTACCGTTTGCGTAGTTGCCGCTGTCGTCGCCTCGTCTGTTTTATCCAGAACGGCCATAAGAATATGATTACTGCTCGCGTAGCAGGAATTAATCTCAAAAACTTCTATTCATTGACGAATCGTTGGTGGATGCGTCGATTTAAAGTTTTCCCCAAATAGTTTGTTTATGAAAGAAAAACCCTAACTTATTCAGTGATTGAAAATGAAAGAATAAAGGAGAGATTCAATAGCGTGATCGCTGAAGAAGACCTCCGCTCTGATACGATGTCAAGATTACAGGATCTGAATGAGCACTACTCATCCTCCAATGGAGGATTCATAACTCTCTAGAATGTGCAGTTCGAAGAGAGAGAAAAATGAATAATGAGGAGTTTCTGATTTGGAAATGTGAAACTCAAAGAATCTATTAACTTACCCTTTATACACAAGCAACAAAAATATAACAACTAAACTAACTAAGCACTAACTAAACTTGACAGCTGGGAACTTCACTAAAAATAGACTAACGCTATGCTGACTCAGTCATATGTATACAAGTGTGTATAAATATAAAATACAATCTCAATATAATCTCAATACGTTCCTTCAACAATATAGTTCCTCTGGTTCAAATAAGTGACCAATTTATTTTTAGCACGTTATTAAGAAAATACTAAATTCTATATTAAAATACTTACTATGACTAAACTACCCTTAATTAAATATTTAATGTGAGGAGTAAGAAAACTTTTTAGGGATATGTACATAAGGGTTATTTTGTAAAAAAAAAATTAAATTCTTTCTTGATTACATAACTGGACACTTATTTTGATCTAGACACTTATTTTGAACCAAAATAAAAAAGAAAACCGATGACTTATTGTGAACCGGAGAAAGTACTTCACATGATGATCAAATGGTAGTAGACATAAATTGTACTTACTGCATTCAATTAGCCCTAGCTCTGAAATTTTGAGGGATATTACGTCGACAGAAAATTTAAAGCAACGCAATTTGCGAGAGGAAGAGTAAGCTTTACCGGGAAAAAGAGAGCTCCAACAGACAAATAGGAGGCTGAGAAATTAAATTGAAAATTCCTAATAATACACATGTTTTTAGATAATAAATTTGGAAAATATGTTTTAAAAACGTATATCCAAACACATTTTCATCTTCAAGCCACACTCCACCCCAAAACAAAATTTTCAAAATAAATATGAAAATTTATGACTAAACACTAGTGAAAGTAAGTCGAAGCTTTACCGGGGAAGAGAGAGCTCCAACAGACAGATAGGAGGCTGGGAAATTAAGGCTTATATAAAATGAAAAGGAGTGAAAATTAGTAGTACTAGTATGTTTTTATATCGTAAAGTTGTTTCGAAAGTAACGAGTCATATAAGGAAATAGTCAAACAATATTTTATTAATTGAGTGGGAGTAACAGAGAATTTATCAAAACCATGCAAACTTTTGTATGTTTGTTTGTGGAAAATGAGGAAAGCAAAAGCAAAAGCCAACGTACAGCCTCCACTTTATTGATTTACAAAGTCAAAAAGATTCCGTATCAATCAATGTTCTTATAATTTCCATTATTAGTTTTCCAAGGTGACATTATAAATGACTTCACAGGTCTATATTTACAACCTGTTGAGTTTGCATAGACTAGATGAATGACCATTTTACTGTAGTAAAGATATAAAGATCCCAGTTCTTTCTTTCTTTCACTAAATCCAGGTCCAAAGAATTGTAGAAACTAGTCTACCCCCACAAACTTGATTGAGATGTAGATAAAGACTAGAGATACGCAATGCCCTCTTTTTTCAATAACAATATACTTGCTGTGGGTTTCTCATTGACGCTCAACACTAAATTAAACACATATGAGAAAAATTATCAATATCTGACAACTATTTTTGAACTCTTAATTTCAAAAGCTTTTTGCTAACTTTTCTTCTACAATAGGTTTGTCAATGATGCTCAACATTAAACACATTATTTGTGGGAAAAATTATTAATATTCTTACAACTAATAAAATTTTCAACCTAATATTTTAAACGTACAATGAGTGTAATTTAAATATCTTAAAGGTTTGAAATCATCAAGGACTCGTTTACTCATAGATTTTGCCAAAATAAATTTGGCTTTTATTTGGCAAACACATATTTGGTCATAGATTTTCCTTACATTTTGGCAAAATTTCAAGTCCCAAATCCCTAAACCCCAGCTCAATAGTTGGTTTTGGGCCAAAATATTACTACTAGATATTTTAAAAATTGCCCTAAACTTTTGTATTTTATAAAAGAGCCCACAATTTATTATTTTATAACAAATCTGCTTCGTCTTATCGGTCATCTGATAGTGTATCATGTAGTTCATTATAAAACATTGTGTACCAAATTTATTTATGTTCAAGAATATGATTTGCGATAATATGATGAATGTTATTGATAATGATATTGTTGGGTACTTGTGATAATTTTTAGAACTTGTGCGTATACGTCATGTTTCATATTTTTGCAAAATAAATTTGGGAAATATGTTTTGAAAACTGATATCCAAACACATTTTCATCTTCAAACAAAACTTCACCAAATCAAATTTTTCAAAATAAATTTGAAAATCTATAATGAAACGCTAGCCAAGCAGTGTATTCACTTCCATTATTCATGCAAAAACGGATCCATGATTTATCAATTTGATATATTTATATATAGGGAAAAGGTAAAAAGGTTTGGATGTGCCTCTTTTTCTGTGTTTTCCGTGAAGATAGAATGGGCAAAAGCATTAAATTCTCAACAGGCAACTTTGTTTTTATCTTTTGTTTTTTCCTAATAAGCAAGAGGAAATGAGTCAGAAAACCTACATTTCACATGTGTAAGACATCACATCTCATTTAGCTCCAAGAGGTCAACATATATCTTTTCTTTTCTCTTTTGAAGTCTATCTATCTAACCCTCAATATCTTTAATGAGTATGCTTTTTTCGAGTCATTTTTTCTTTAAATCGTACAGTATTTATGAAGGAATTGACCTTTCATGCATGAACTGAGATTCAACGTCAAAAGAGAGTTTAGATTGATGCTGGATATGTATCAGTAATGAGCTCCATGCATGACACTTGAAACCAAGAGTAATCTTCAAAATGCACCATTTATTTATATCCCATTACAGCAAAACACTCCTTTCTGTTTCCATCTTCTCGTAAACTCAGCCTATTGGTCATTTGAAGATTATATCTGGATAAAACATACTATTAAAGTCTGGTTTTCTTAATTTTAAATATGTGAAAAAGATCATTGGAAAACACGGTCTGAATTTGAGCTGTATATTCGAAATTGATCTCTGTGATTGAAGTTATATACTCTATACTATATAACTTATCCACACATGTATGATGTAACAAGAATATACTAACTTTGAAATATTATTTTCAAGCACTAGCTAGAACGAAATCCATCACATCTAGCTTCCAATATCGACATGTCTCAAGTTCAACAATCTTTTACTCAAATATCTTTTATTTTTTCTTTCGTCTTCTTTTACTCAAGTATCTACTTATCAAATTTATTTTTTTCAAAAAAGGTTGCAGTAACAAAATTAACTTGCACGATAGTAGGAGTTACTATGAAAACCATGCTTCAAAAACTGTGCATCTTTTATAACTGTGCTAAATTTTTTCAAAGTTGTATATAGGCTACCTAGTTGCAATATATGAGTCTGGACTGTACTTATGTATGGACAGAAATGCAATGGATACAAATTTTAGTTTCAGCCTAATATGAATGTATTAATTCATCATATATATAGAAAGAATAAAGCTCGATTTTTAGCAAAGGAAGATAAACCCCAATCTATGAAAAAAACCTGCTAAGAAAGAGAGAGACAAGCTAAGGTATTTGTGGAGAAAATAAAAAAGGGTGAAAGGAATTCGGAGAAAGTTTAAAGGCAGAATCCAGATCTGAATGTTTGCAGAAAGAGATACTACCAAAAAAAGCCATCATCATGACCACAATCATAAGACCATGACTATTTACTGACTATTGAAACACACAAAACATGGCCAAAAAAGGGCTGTAATGATGAAACTTTTTTCAGGTTGGGATTTGAAACAAAATTGCGAAACCTAAAAGTCAAGATGTTTCATCATTACACCAACAACAAAAAAAAAAGGGTTGATTTACAACGGACAAACAAAAGCTTCAAAAATTCAACGGAAGCTAATAAAACAAAACAATACTTAGGAGATGAGACTTACCCCTGAATACACAACAATATTAGAAATCGCGACAATTAGGGTCTCGTCTGAATGTCTGATGAGTGAGCAAGGATTACGGTAGCAATCTTTGAGGGGAATGAAGCCTGGTCCGACGACACCAAAAACATGATTCAATATTACAGATCTATATTAATATGCAGATCTATTAAAAAAAGAAAGAATTTGATCAAGATTGAAGAATCCTCGAGCCAAACAACATTCCCCACAATAGAAAAGCTTCCTTTTTCCTTTGATAATAATCTCCTTAGATTTGTTGTGTTTGTGATACTTATCTCTCTCAAATTTTGTGGTACTTTACCCCCCAAAAGTCTCGCCTTTCTTTAAGGGGGATCGGAGAGAAATATGAAAGGGATAGAGAGTGTGAGTGAGTGATGATGAAGAAAATGATTTGTTCTGGGGAGACTATAACAAAGAGTTGAAGAGGCCAACTTTAAAAAGGACAAAACTAGGGGCAGAGTCTGACATTACCAGCTGGGGTTTCTTAAATGACCTAACCATTTACTCCCTTAATGTTATGTTTATTTTGAATTCTAAAAATTTCTTCTTGTTTTTATACAAATATCTTCACTTCTAAAAATTCCAAACAAGTGATGTTTATAATCATTTCACCATCATAATCCTGCTAATAGAGTGAACGGACGGTGCAGCTTGTCAATTATAGATATCAACTGCTACAAATAATATGAATACTAAATGATTAATGATTGTGTCACCTCTCTAAACCCTACACTAAAACGCGGTTCTTCTATCAAAAGTAGGACATGAATCCAAGAAGGCATGTAACTAGCTAGCTATATGTAGCTGATTTTGCTTGGTCAACAAAGACTAAACTAAAAGACCTCGTGTTTAGAGGAAGCTAAGAGATGACAACTATACTGCTCCCTCCTTTCAAAAATAAGTGATTTTTTTGGATATTTTTACAAATCCACCCTTTAGTATTAATTAGCAATGAAATTGACTATATTAATTTTTATTATTTCATATAAATACTCCTAACACATATTTCCAACACTATTTACTCCAAGGATAATGTAGGAAAAAAATAATTCATTCATTCTTGAAATCTGAAAAAATCACTTATTTTGGACCAGAAAGGAGTAACACTCATTTGATAGAGTATATAAGAATAATGTTGAATATGGTGTATTAATAATGTATGAGTTAGTAATGTAAACATTGGTTAGGCATATATCATTTCTTATCCATTTGGTATGGTACAGTGTATTATTATTTATAAATTAGAATTCATTGCATAATTTTTAAAAAAATTACTCCCTTCGGTACGAAATAAGTGATTTTTCCAGATTTCAAGAATGAATTAATTATTTTTTTTCTTACATTACCCATTTAGTAAATAGTGTTGGAGTATGTGCCAGGAGTGTTTATATGAGATAGTAAAGATTAATATAGTCAATTTCACTGCTAATTAATGTCAAAAGGTAGGTTTGTTAATCGATGTGAAAGCATTCAAAAAAGTACTTATTTTGGACCGGAGAGAGTAGTTGTTTATAAAATGCTCTTCATATTCTTTAGCTCTAAGGAATTTCAAGGAAAATTTGATCCTTAGCCATAGTATTACATGCATTAATACCCTTAATATTGCTAATATCATAATTTGCTAAGTATTAGTTTATACATACGATAATATCAAATAGATTTTATAAATAATATTTGTATTAGTAATATATAGGTTAAAAAAGTGTGTCAAACAAAAAATTAATAATACCAAAAACTAATTCTACATGCATTATTACCTCTAAGACATCTTAACAAACGACCCTTAATATGTTCAATAATGATGAGAGGGTGAGAAAGAAAGAAAGAAAGGGGAAAAAGGTACGGGCAGAAATTAATGAGGCCACACAGGTAAGTCAGAAGAGTGGTTGAGTTGTTGAGATACCCGATAATGGAGAAAATATAACATTAAACTTGGTATGTTTAAACTGAGTTGTCGTGTTGTTAGTTCTCTGTATATGACCATGGGTTTATATCACATAACAGTAGTGAGATTGCATCTACTATATAAGACAATTATTATATACTTAAATCGTTTTTAGATAAATTTCAGAACACATTCATTTTTATATTATTATTAAAGCTTGTGTTACAAAGAGGAGTATTGAGTGTGGAGAAGTGCTTTAAGGAAAACACAACTAGGTAGAATCTTGAAGCTTTTGAAGTTAAACGACTCCAAAAGAAAATGAAAAGGAAACTATTTGACTAGAGAAAACACAAAAGAAAACAGAACGGGGACCCTCGTTTAGCGCGTCCTTTTTGCATAGGCGAAGAAACCGAGGAGGAGGACCGACAGATTGGGTCAGGCCTCCATCTCTTTCTCTCTGTCTCTTTCTATCCTTTACTCTCATTTTCTCACTCTCCACAAATTGAATGCATTTTTCCATTTATTGTTGTATTAATAAATGTGTACTCAATCAGAAGATTACTTTTAAAAATTATGGTCTTAAAGAATTAAGCGATAAAATTTGTAGGAACATGATATTTGTGTGGTTATAAAAATTTTCTACTAAGGATAAAATGTGTAAAATAAAATATTTAAATTTAAATTATTTCTAATTGTAGAAATATTTCATTTTTTTTGGAACAGACTAAAAAAGGAAAATGTGTCATCTAATTTGAATCAAAAGGAGTACATATTTTGGAATCTGATTAAGATTTTGAGGTTAGACCGATGCTTGCTCTATTCCTCACGCATTTTCTACCGACTTTTGGTGGTTAATTATTGGGAAGAAGAAACCCCATCCTAATACTAAGATTCATGGAGTTTCGCTTAGAGATAGAGAAGAAGGGTGAAGAAGAAGAAGACCTAGAAGTTCGTCTTTGTTTCGACCAAATGCAGAGTTCGATATAACCTATGTTATACTCAGCTCAAAGTTTGAGACACGTGAACAAGTCACAACCCTTGGATGAATTTATGATGGATTAATTATACACCATTAGATATTTTAGTATTAGAAGCTTCTCACTTCTTTCCCTCACGTGAGTAACATGTGAGGGAATATAATTAGTATAGGAATATAATATTTCTGTTGTAGATTGATAATTAGAGCAGGACAAATGTACATAATCTCTTTCTCTTTACTATATTTCAGATGCAAGTGAATATATATATATATATATATATATATTCACTTGCATCTGAAATATAGTAAAGAGAAAGAGATTATGTACATTTGTCCTGCTCTAATTATCAATCTACAACAGAAATATTATATTCCTATACTAATTATATTCCCTCACATGTTACTCACGTGAGGGAAAGAAGTGAGAAGCTTCTAATACTAAANTATATATATATATATATATATATATATATATATATATATATATATATACACACACACACACACATAAAATCTTTTAATTAAATATTTCTTCTTCAATTTTGTACATGGTATCAGAGCAATAAGCTCGATCCAACGGTCCATCCATCAAATCCTTTTACATCAGATTCACCTTCAAAATCAGTAACCTAAAATGACTGAAACAACCATGACATCTACTGGTGATGCGAGCAATGTTGCTAAACTAGGAAGCTATGATGTCAATCACCCTTATCATCTCAACAATTCTGATTCACCCGGAATGACTCTAGTCAATAATGTATTTGATGGAAGAGGATACCCAGGGTGGAGAAGATCTATTCTCTTGTCTTTGTCAGCCAAGAAAAAGCTTGGTTTCATCAATGGAGCTTGTCAATCTCCAGATCTGAAATCTCCAGAACATGATCAATGGAGTTGTGTGAATGACATGGTCATCTCTTGGATCCTAAATTCTCTCGCAAAGGATACTGCAGATAGTGTGATATACTCAAAAACTGCAAAAGAGCTCTGGGATAGCCTGGAGCAGAGATTTGGGAGATCAAATAGAGCTAAGCTTTATCGCCTGCAGACAGAGTTATCAGGATTAGCACAGGAAAACAGTGACATTGCAGGATACTTCACTAATCTCAAACGACTATGGGATGAATTAGATGCTTTGAATGTTATCATATGTTGTCCATGCGTTTGTGTTTGTGAGGAAAGACAAAGTTGACTAAGCCTCTTGAGGATCAGAGATTGATCCAATTCCTAATGCGGATTAAATGACATATATTCACAAGCAGGAGGAAAAATCCTCATGATGAACCATCTGCCTAGAATGGATGTTGCTTATTCACTTCTCTTACAAGATGAAAATCAAAGAGAAGTTTATGCAAATGCACATTTTAACTCTCAATTAGTATCATTTATGGAAGCTGGAGAGGACAAGCAGCCTAATGCACAACTTCTATCTGATTTTGCAGCTTTTATGATCACAGGACATGGGAAGAATTATCAGAAACTCAAAAACCAAACGCAAAAAGGAGCAGCCATTGCACCCAAATTTAATAACTCAGGACAAAAGTTTGTTAAGCCTCGGCAAAGGTTCAAAGGGAAGAAGTACAATTCAAACGTGTCTTGCACTTATTATGAAAAAATAGGACATACACAAAACAATTGCTGCAGAATTATTGGATTTCAGAAGATTTTGAGTTCACTAATCACAAAGGGTATCAGAATCAGATGAAGGGAAGTGCAGTACCGACACATAAGGAACATGAGAATCCAGTAGGACAAAGCACTGAGCTCAAAAATAGTAACTTTGGACAACAACTCAGCAAAGAACAAATTACAGAAATTGTGCACATGTATAAGCATGCAAAGTTAGCACATGTAGGAAATACAGGAATCAATGCTAATGCAGTTGCTGGTACTATTCTAAAATACTCAGGTTCAGTATTTACTAGTCTAAAATCAGACACCTGGATAATTGATTCAGGTGTCTCAGATCATATATGTTTTTATCTTAATTCTTTCTAGTTTCTAACTCCACTCCTTGTACTTTTGAATATTAGTTTACCTAACTCTTTAATTTCAGGGTGATTGTTACTCATATAGGGAGTATTTCTATTCTGCCTGATCATGTCCTGAACAATGTATTACATGTTCTAGAATTCAAGTATAACTTATTATCAGTTCATAGGTTTTGTGTTCAGTTCAAGTGTGATGCCCTATTCACATCTATTGAGTGTGTATTGCGGGCCCTTTTAATGAAGAGTCCTAAAGCTTTTGGTGAAGTTAGAGAAGAACTCTACTTATTGGAGCCAAGTAAGTCTAAGGGTCTATTCAGTACTGATGTATTTTCAATTCCAAAGGAAGAAATTCCATTTCAGAGTCTGTTTCCTTTTCTAGTCCAGTTCAAGTTAATATTTTTCCTGATTTTAAGCTTTGGCATGTAAGATTGGGACACCTCCCATTTTCAGTAATGAAACATTTAGGTAAGTCAAATTCTGAGTTTATCTGTGATTTTTGTCCTAAGGCTAAGCAAACCAGAAGTCCTTTTCCTACCAGTAACATAAGGTCCAATCATAAGATTGAAGTTATTCATGTTGACACATGGGGACCTTAGAAGTCAAATACATACAATGGTTTCAGGAATTTCCTTACTGTAGTAGATGACTATTAGAGGAACATGGACATTTTTATTAAGTGCAAAAATCAATGCTTTTTCTATGCTTAAATCTTTTCTGTCTATGATTGAAAGGCAATTCAATGTGAAAATCAAAGTGATAAGATCTGACAATACACTAGAATTTGGAAAAGGTACATATGAGGCAGCTTCCCTAGCTTCAGAAGGAATTCTACACCAATTGTCTTGTGTAGAAACTCCTCAACAGAATGGGATTGTTGAAAGGAAACATGTACACCTCTTAGAGATTTCAAGATGGTTAATGTATCAACCCAAGCTACCTATGTCATATTATGGTGAATCTATCTTAAATCTTATCAATAGGATGGCTTCTAGTGTTCTTAAAGGAAAAACACCATATGAAGTTTGGTTTAAGGAGAAGCCCAAGTATTATCATTTAAGGAATTTTGGATGCCTTTTTTATGCTTCAACACTAGCCCAAGGAAGAGGCAAGTTTGATGAAAGGGCAAAAACTTGTGTTGTGCTTGGTTATCCCCTTCATCAAAAGGGATATAAGCTATTGGAATTGTCCACAGGAAGAGTATTTGTGTCAAGGGATGTGAAGTTTCATGAATCACATCTCCCTTTTGTTGATACCAGAACATTACACCAACCTATATTCCCAAGCTCAATATTCACTACAAAACCTACCTATTCACCTTCATCACAGGATCAATCCTCACCTATCTCGTTAGAACGTGAAGTTTCTGACATTTTCTCTTCACCATCACCAAGATCTTCATACACACCTCTTCATCCCCAATTATCTCCTAGCCCAGTTCCTTTTCAACTTATCCTAGATACACCACACACTAGCTCACATATTCCTACACCTAAGCAGCCTACACCACTGAGAATATAAGGAAGGGTTTCCAATCAACTAACCTACTTGAAAGATTATGTATACAATAATATCATGTTCACAGATGTAGAAGCTGCTTGTTTTGATCAACCAAGTAAGCCTAGCGAGTATTGTTTCTCTTCTATATCACCCAACAATCAACATGTGGTGCAGTCCATCTCTACTCTCACAGAACCTAACAATTTTGGACATGTGTCAACATCCGGGTTGGATAGAAGCTATGGAATCAGAGATTAAAGAAGACCACACACGGAATGTGATTGAATTACCTAAAAGGAAAAGAGACCTGCCTTGAAAAAGGTGTATAAGGTAGATCATTTATCAGATGAAAAAATTGAAAGGTTGAAGGCAAGGCTGGTGGTCGGGGGGATGTCCAAAGAGAAGGAATAGATTATAGTGAGAGATTTTCACCGGTAATGAAAATGACAACCATAAGGTGTTTGGTCACTATTGCAGCCAAAAAAGACTGGAATGTGTGTCAATTGGATATCAACAATGCATTTCTACATGGTGATCTTCAGTAGGAGGTGTACCTGAGGGTTTCATCAGGCTTAACACCTCCTAGTCCTAAGCATGTTTGTTTACCAAGGAAGTCGTTGTATGGTTTGAAGCAAGCTTCCAGGCAATGGTATGCCAGGGTTGCAGGGGCTTTGAGTTTTAAGGGGTATTCTTCATTATTCTACGATTACTCGCTATTTTTTAAACGCATAGGAAAGCTGATTTATATCCTAGCTACTATGTTGATGATATATCTTACTAGAGATGACTTGGAAGAAATTCAACATATCAAGGGTTTTCTAAACACTGAGTTCAAAGTCAAAAATCTAGGAAGCATACATTATTATTTAGGGATGGAAATTCTACGAGAAAAAGAAGGTTTCATCGTAAGCCAAAGGAGATTTACCTTGGACATGCTGCAGGAGTTTGATGTTTCTCATTTGCCTCGAGTCAATTCTCCTCTTGATCATTTCTCCAAGCTTCAAGCTGATGATGGGCACCCTTCGCAAAATCCCACAGTGTTTCGTCATCTGGTTGTCAAGATGAACTATCTCACTAACACTCGCCCGGATCTTTCCTTTGCAGTTCTTACCCTCAGTCAATACATGCAGAGATATTGTCTGTCTTATTTCTCTACTGCCTTACGAGTGCTCAAATACTTGAGCTCTGATCTAGGACAAGAAATTCTTCTTTCAGCAGCACCATCATTCTCTTTTCTTGCATTTTTCGACGCTGATTGGGCCTCTTACAAGGATTCTAGGAGGTCTGTAAGTGGCTTATTTATCACACTAGGAGGATCACCCATTTCCTAAAAATCAAAGAAGTGAGTGTCAATCTCTCTATCATCTGCAGAGGCAGAATACAGATCTATCAAAACAGTGAGTGCAGAACTTATATGGCTAGTTCGACCCCTTGAAGATCTCTCTGCACCACTAAGACTCCTCATACCTCTTCACTCTGACAGTAAGGCAGCCATTCACATCGCTCGTAACCCCGCCTTCCACGAACGCACAAAACATGTGGAGATTGACTGTCATTTTGCGGGTCAACAGTTCCTTTCCGGCCTAATTACCCTAACTTTTATTCGTTCTAAACACCAACTGGCGGATTTTTTCACAAAGCCACTTTATGGGGTTTCTCACTTAGAGATTTTGAGCAAGTTGGGGGTCACAAAGTTACCCTCCAACTTGGGGGGGGGGGGGGGGGGGGG
>ML246397.1:0-15392 GCA_005239495.1 Nicotiana undulata | reverse complement strand
GAGGGGGGGGGGGGGGGGGTTGGGAAGAAGAAACCCCATCCTAATTCTAAGATTCATGGAGTTTTGCTTAGACATAGAGAAGAAGGGTGAAGAAGAAGAAAAATACCTAGAAGTTCGTCTTTGTTCCGACCAAATGCAAAATTCGATATAACCTATGTTATACTCACCTCAAAATTTGGGATACGTGGACGGGTCACAACCCTTGGATGAATTTTTGATGGATCAATTATACACCAACAGACACACCATAACATATTTTAGTATTAGAAGCTTCTCACTTCTTTCCCTCATGCGAGTAACATGTGAGGGACTATAATTAGTTATAGGAACAAAATATTTCTGTTATAGATAGATAAATTAGAGTAGGACAAGTGTACATACTCTCTTTCCTTTACTATTTTTTTATTTTCATATGCAAGTGTGTCTGTGCGTGTGTATGTGTATATATATATATGTGTGTGTGTGTGTGTGTGTGTGTGTGTGTGTGTGTGTACAAGCAATGAATAAGATACACAAAAAATCTTTCAATTAAAAGTTTCTTCTTCAATTTCGTACATTAATATGAATTCACTGAGATCTCGTTTGTATTGACTTGTTTTAAGTGTTTTTAAGTCAAAATTTCTTTTAAGTCATAAGTTTAGAATTCATGCTTTTGGTGTAACGACCCGGCCGATCGTTTCGAGAAGTTTAACTCCATTTCCCCTTATTTTTTCTTTATCATGTGTTATTTAGCTTATTTATATTGTGCTGGGCCGGTAGGCTCGGGTTCAGAGTGGTTTTGGAGAGAAATGAGACACTTAGTCTCTTAAGCTAGTTTATTAATCGAAAAAGTCAACCGAAAGTTGACTTATATGTAAATGATAAATGTGGTTTTTATGGCTCAGATAGCTTCTCTAGGTGATTTGAGACTTAGGAGTACATTCAGAATGTTGTTCGGAGGTCCGGAGTAGGATTAGGCTTGAATTGGCGAAATTGGATTTTTGGCGATTTTCGATCGGCAGTGGAAAATTACCTATCGGGGTCGGAATGGAATTCGGGAAGTTGGAACAGGTTTGTAGGGTCATTTGGGATGTTTGTGCAAAATTTCAGGTCATTCGTACGTGGTTTGGATAGTTTCGTCATCGTTGGCAAATTTCAGAAGTTTAGAAATCCTTAGGCTTGATTCGGGGTTAATTTGGTATTTTGGCATTATTTTGAGTGTTTCGAAGGCTCGACTAAGTTTGAATGAGGTTATGGGATATGTTGAGATGTTTGGTTGAGGTTCCGAGGGCCTCGAGTGTGTTTCGGGTGGGTAACAGACCAATTATTGGACTTATAAGTTGGAAGATTTTGCTGGTGTTTTCTTTTGGTTTTCCTTCTACGCGATCGTGTAAGCTTAGCTGTGGTGGAGGAAAAGTTGTTCTATGCGATCGCAGTAAATGGATCACGATCGCGATCGCGTGGGAGGTAATGCTTCGCGAACGCGTGGCCTATGTCGCGTTCGCGTAGGGTATTCGAGCTGCTGTAGAGTGAAGGCATTTCTCTACGCGATCGCGTGAGGTAGGTTGCGATGGCGTAGTGTCGTGTGGCTGTTAACTGTGAACGCGTGGGCATTTCCATGATCGCGTAAGGTAAAATGTGGGGCAGAACTTTTTGTGCTTCCCGATCGCGTGGCATATGTCGCGATCGCGATAAAGTTAAAACTTGGGTAGAAAGTTTAGGTTCAAAAATGAGGGTTTTAGTCCATATTTCCAAAATTCAGTAGAGAGATCGGGAGAAGGCGAATTTGGAGGGGATTTTCAGTGGATTTATTGGGGTAAGTTTTCTTAACACATATTTGGTTTAATTCCATGATTATGTCTTGAATTTTATCATTTAATTTTGGAATTTGGAGTGAAAGTTGGGGAAAAGGGAAGAAAATTTGAGAAATTCTTTTGCGGATTTGAATGGCCATTTGATGTCGGATTTCGATGAATTTAATATAGGTAGACATGTGAGTGAATAAGGATTCTAGTTTTGTGATTTTTATCAGATTCCGAGACGTGGGCTCGGGGGTTGGCCAATTTCAGAATTTTTGACTAGTTTTTGCGTGGGTTTTATTCCTTTATCATGTTTTGATGATGTGGTACTTATTTTAGTTAGATTCGGAGAAATTGGAGGCCGAGTCTAGAGGCAAAGACATTGCGGATGAGGATTTTTGCCCGGTTTGAGGTATATAACGCTTCCAAACTTGGTAATGAGAGTTCGAAACCTCGAACGATATGTTATATGATTGTAATTGAGGTGACGCACATGCCAAGTGACGGGCGTGGGTGCGTTCACCGTGAGAATGGTAACCTGGGTTCATTCCAGGGCTCCGTTTAGTAACTCTCTTGCTGATATCCACTTGATTGTTAATGTGACTAAATGTAAACATGTTACAAATCATGCTAGATTTTATGTTAGGGCTTCATGCCACTATTGTTGATACCCGAGTGGTCGCTTATTACTATCATTCATGTCTTTCATTGAAGTTATTTACTCAATCCTATTATTCCATATTATATCATGTCTCTGTCTCGGTAATTGTTGTTTACACCTTTTATCATTGATTCAGGCTAGATCATGCATTGTGATCCCGTGTGAGCGAGACTGGAGAGTAGTGACTGAGTGGGGCCGAGAGCCCGATATTGAGTATTAGTTATGGGATTAGGCTGTGCGCCGAAGCATCTACATTGATTTATGCCTGGATCTGGCTTATGATAGCATTTGGGTTGTAAAAGCCCCTCCGGAGTCTGTAACACACCCCTAGTGAGCGCAGTGATGATATTGAGGGATGGATCTTCCCTGGACATGGATCTTGTTCGATTGCTTTTATCTGGAGATGGATCTTCTCCGTGGGGCTGGATTGGCCTTCCTCAGTACCGAGTGACTACGGTCACATGTGCATATATTCTGGGATGGATCTTCCCTGAGTCATGAGAGCCATATACATTACTGAGTTATTTGTGATTTATTATTCGAACATGAACTTATCTTGTCATTTTGAACTGTTAGATAACTGTGAACATGCCTAAATTTTTGTACACTATTTCTTATTATAATTGTCGAGGTTTAGTTCGTCACTACCTCTCAGCCCACAGTTTGGGCTCGTTACTTACTGAGTTGGTGTACTCACGTTACCCCATGCACCTTGTGTGCAGATCCAGGTAAATCGGGACCCGGTAGTGGTTGGTGATTTGTTGATAGAGTTCCAGTCGGAGTCTTCTAGGTAGCTGCTAGCGATCGCAACCTTGTTTTCTCCTCCTTATCTTCCTTTTCGTATTTTGTTATTTCAGGCAATATTTTGTCAGTTTTGTATCTCAACATTTGTAGTTATATTAGCTCATGACTCGGTGACACCAGTGCTGGGATTACTTCTCTTTGTGTCTTAGTAATATTCGACTTTTAAATATTTTATCGAATGAGCTTTTTGCTACGATTACAAGTGATTTTGCTGAAAGAAATTTAAATTATTTGAAATGTGTGGCTTCCTTGATTCCACGATAGGCGCCATCAAGTCTGGAGTGTTTTGGGGTTGTGACATATGGATTTTGGCTTTTTTTGTCATTTCAGCTTAAAACACTTTTTTATTTTATCCAAACACTACAAAATTGCTTTAAAGCTACTATCGTTTAAAAGCACTTAAAATAAGTCAATCCAAACGGACTCTAAGTTTACTTTATGCCACTTAAAATATATTGAAGCGACAAATATGTGTAGGAAAATACATTTTGTATTTATTAGTTTGTTATTGTAACGATCCGGCCGGGCGTTTTGAGAGTAGAGCCCCGATTCCCTATTAACTACTTCCCCCGTATCTATTTCTACTATTGTGTCTCTCCGGGAGGGTTCGTTTTGGTTTTTGGAGTGAATTGAGACATTTAGTCTCTTAATTGGAAGCTTAAGTTGGAAAAGTCGACCGGATGTTGACTTGTGTGTAAACGACCTCGGATTTGAATTTTGACAGTTCTGTTAGCTCCATTAGGTGATTTTGGACTTAGGAGCGTATACGGAATGTGATTTGGAGGTCCGTAGTAGAATTAGACTTGAATTGGCGAAAGTTGGAATTTTGGCGATTTTGGTCGGCAATAGAAATTTTGATATTGGGCTCGGAATGGAATTCCGAAAGTTGGAGTGGGTTCGTAGTGTCATTTTTGAATTGTGTTTAAAATTTGAGGTCATTCGGACGAGATCTGATTTAATTCCTCGCCGTTGTAGAATTTAGAAATTTCAAAGTTCATTAAGCTTGAATCCGTGTGTAATTCGTGTTTTTGATGTTGTTCGATGTGGTTTGAATGATCGACTAAGTTCGTATGGTGTTTTAAGATTGGTTGGTATGTTTAATTTAGGTTCCGGGGTCCTCGGGTGAGTTTCGGGTGCTTAATGGGTGAAATCTTGGACTTAGAAGAATTTTTTGATATGCTGGTTTCTGGTGTTTCACACCTGCGGTGGGGAGCCGGTGACACCCGTTATGGAATTACTTCTCGTTGTGTCTTAGTAATATTCGACTTTTGAATATTTTATCGAATGAGGTTTTTGCTATGATTACAAGTGATTTTGCTGAAAGAAATTTAAATTGTTCGAACTGTGTGGCTTCCCTGATTCCACAATAGGCGCCATCAAGTCTGGGGTGTTTTGGGGTCGTGACAAGTTGGTATCAGAGCGTAGGTTACATAGGTCTCACCAGTCATGAGCAGGTTTAGTAGATTCTTGCGGATCGGTACGGAGACGTCTGTACTTATCTTCGAGAGGCTGCAAAACCCTTAGGAAAAATCTCACATTCTTGAATTCTTGTCGTGCGAATCTGTTGATTCTGGTAACTTCTCTTCTATTGTTTCATTCTCTCACAGATGGTGATGACACACGCTACCAGACAAGGTGATCAACCACTAGTGGGACCAACGAGGGGTCGAGGCCGTGGTAGAGGTAGAGGCGCTGCCCGCGCAGCTGCCGAGGCAGTACCTATAGACCCGCCTGTTATTCAAAATCAGGTCCCAGCCGTAGATGTTCCAGCGGGACCGGCCCAGGCACCGATAATGCTTATTGTTATTCGGGGTCTTCAGGAGACCTTGGCCCAGATTCTGACCGTGTGCACCGGTCTTGCACAGACAGTTGTTGTTTCTACTACAATCGCTACTTCTCAGGTCGGGGGATGCACTCAGACTCGTGCTGCCTGTACACCTGAGCAGGTTATTCAGGGACTCTAGACACCGGGGGAAGCCCCAGCCCAGCCGGTTGCACCTGCTCAGGACTATGTGGTTTCAGTGATGGCTGATGAAGAGCAGCGCAGGTTGGAGAGATTTGGTAGACTTCAGCCTCCGACTTTCAGCGGTGCTGAGGGCGGGGATGCCCAGGGTTTCTTGGAAAAGTGTTAGAGGATGCTTCGTACTGCAGGGATATTGGAGACCAGTGGGGTCTCTCTTACTACTTTCCAGTTTTCAGGAGCTGTATTTACTTGGTGGGAGTCTTATGAGAGGTGTAGGCTTGTTGGTGCAGCGCACCTTACTTACCAGCAATTTTCCACTCTCTTCTTAGAGAAGTATGTACCACAGTCCCACAGAGAGGAGTTGCGCAGACAATTTGAGCAGCTGTGTCAGGATGATATGACTGTGACACAGTAAGAGATGAGGTTTTCAGAGCTTGCATGTCATGCTATTGAGTTGGTCCCTACAGAGAGAGAGGACCAAGAGGTTTGTGGATGGCCTCACCTATCAGCTTTGTATTTTTATTACCAAAGAGAGGATATCGGGTGATACTTTTGAGTAGGTTATTGATATTTCCCGAGATATTGAGTCCGTTCGTCGCTAGGAATGGGAGGAGAGAGAGGCCAAGAGGCCTCGAGGATCTGGAAGCTTCAGTAGTGTTCCCTTTAGGGGTCAGTTTTAGACTCTCCCTCGGTTCGTTCGGAAATCATGGTAGTCTTTTCATGGAGATTATTGGGAACGGAAATGTAATTTGGAGCGTGAAGTGCAATTAGATCCATTTTTGAGGGGATTCATATTACTATTATCAATTAGAATAATTTATGGTTGGCTTGGTTGGACTAAAAAAATGAAGTATCCAGGCTCCGTTTAGAAAAAACCCAATTGGATTGGTGACGAATCCGTAGAAAGAGCTGCCACTTAATAATTTTCCGAACCAACAAACTTTTACAAAAAAGTGCAAACTAGGGTGATCGTAGATCAGGGGAAGGTTTAGAATCCTATGGGAAAAGATAGGTAAGCAAAAGTGACTAAAGGCTACCAAGACTTTAGAGGCCACTCATAATTACTGAAACTAAGGGCGACTAGTGGTTGCTTCGCTCGACAAGACTGAAACCTTCACTTGCACCACATTGATCCAAGAACCCGATCCTATAGCGCTATCGGTCGTTAACAAATGCATTTTTCATTTTTTTCGATGCAAAGGCTGCCCATTTAGGCCTACACAGCCAGTTCGCCTAGCTTATAGTAGTGTATCATCGAGGCATGGACCCCGTAACTCTCATCTAGGTCATTTCATTTAGTGCCCTTCCATCCCAAAGCTCATCCCGTGCACCATCGGTTCAGGGTTCATCTATGCCTGGTTTTTCTGGTGGATATCCTGGTGCTAGGGGTCCCCTTCAGTCCCCACCTTCATTTGCCGAGAGGGGTTGCTTTGAGTGTGGAGATCCGGGTCTTATCAAGAGGTTTTGTCCCCGTTTCTCAGGAGGTTCATCCCAAGAGAGGAGTCAGCCATCAATTTCGGCACCAATTACTTCATCACCCGCCCTGCCAGCTAGGGGTGGGGGTCAGACATCTAGAGGCCTCCCTAGAGGGGGAAGTCGATCAGGTGGTGGCCAGGCTTGTTTTTATGCACTTCCAGCTAGACCAGATGCTATGGCCTCAGTTGTAGTGATTACATGTATTGTTTCAGTTTGTCACCGAGATGCTTCAGTCTTATTTGATCCTGGTTCGACGTATTCCTATGTTTCATCATATTTTTCCCATTTTCCTGGATATGCCTCGTGAGTCCTTAGTTACATCTGTTCATGTGTCGACTTCAGTGGGCGATACTATTGCTGTGGACTGCGTGTATCGGTCATGTGTGATATCTATTGGGGGTCTAGAGACCCAAGTGGATATGTTATTGCTTAGCATGGTGGAATTTGATGTGATATTGGGCATGTATTTTCTATCTCCACGTCATGCTGTTCTTGATTGTCACGATAAGACCGTGACCTTAGTGATGCCGGGATTTTTGAGAGTCGAGTGGAGAGGTTCTATTGATTTTGTGCCTAGTTGGGTGATTTCATACCTGAAGGCCCAGCGTATGGTGGAGAAAGGGTGTTTATCTTATTTGGATTTTGTGAGGGATGTCAGTGTTGAGACTCCCACTATTAATTCTCTTCCCGTGGTTCATGATATTCCAAATGTGTTCCCTGCAGACCTGCCAGGCATGCCGCCTGACAGGGATATTGATTTTGGTATTGATTTTATGCCAGGAACTCAGCCTATTTCTATTCCACCGTATGGTATGGCACCGGCGGAGTTGAAGGAATTGAAAGAGTAGCTTCATTCACTCCTAGATAAGGGGTTTATTCGGCCTAATGTGTCACCTTGGGGTGCACCAGTGTTATTTGTGAAGAAAAATGATGGTTCCATGAGAATGTGTATTGACTACAGGCAGTTGAACAATGTTACAGTAAACAATAAGTGTCTTTTGCCTCGTATTGATGATTTGTTTGACCAGCTTCAGGGAGCCAGGGTGTTCTCTAAGATTGAATTGAGATCCGGGTATCATCAGCTGAAGATACGGGATTCAGATATTCCCAAGACTGCTTTCAGGACTCGTTATGGTCATTATGAGTTTTTGGTGATGTCTTTTGGGCTCACCAATGCCCCAGCAGCGTTCATGCATCTGATGAACAACGTATTTCAGCCATATTTGGACTCCTTTGTTATTATGTTCATTGACGACATCCTGGTGTACTCTCGTAGCTAGCAGGAGCACACTCAACATTTGAGAGTTGTATTGTAGAGATTGAGGGAGGAGAAGATTTATGCAAAATTCTCCAAGTATGAGTTTTGGCTTGGCCCAGTAGCTTTCTTCAGACACGTGGTGTCTAGTGAGGGTATTCAGGTTGATTCAAAGAAGGTAGAGGCGGTGCAGAGTTGGCCCAAACCGTCCTCAGCTATAGAGATTAGGAGCTTTCTTGGTTTGGCGAGCTATTACCGTCACTTTGTGGAGGGATTTTCTTCTATTGCTTCGCCCTTGACCAAATTGATCCAGAAGGGTGCTCGTTTCAAGTGGTCGGACGAGTGTGAGGAGAGGTTTTAGAAGCTCAAGGCAGCTTTGACCACTGCTTCAGTGTTAGTATTGCCATGGACTTCGGGTTCTTTTACCATGTATTGTGATGCCTCGAGGATAGGCATTGGATGTGTATTGATGCGGGAGGGTAGGGTGATTTCCTATGCCTCGCGCCAGTTGAAGACTCATGAAAAGAATTATTCGGTGCATGATCTAGAGTTAGCAGCCATTGTTCACGCCTTGAATATTTGGCGTCACTATTTGTACGGGGTTCATTGTGAGGTTTTTACTAATCACCGTAGTCTGTAGCATTTGTTTAAACAGAAGGATCCGAATTTGCGTCGACGGAGTAGTTGGAGTTTCTCAAGGACTATGATATCACTATTCTATACCATCCGGGGAAGCCAATGCCCTGAGTCGTCGAGCAGTGAGTTTGGGGAGTCTAGCATATCTTCCAGTAGAAGAGAGACCTTTAGCACTTGATGTTCAGGCTTTAGCGGGCCTGCTTGTGAGGTTGGATCTATCAGAGCCCCGCCGGGTATTGGCTTGCGTAGCCTCCAGGTCTTCTCTTTATGACCGTATCAGATAGCATCAGTATGATGACCCACATTTGCTCGTTCTTTAGGATAGGGTCCGACGAGGTGATGCCAGGGATGTAGTTATTGGTGATGATGGTGTAATGAGGATGCAGGGTCGGATATGTGCCTAATGTAGATGGGCTTCGGGAGTTGATTCTTGAGAGGCCCACAACTTGCGGTATTCCATCCATCCGGGTGCCACGAAGATGTATAAGGACCTGAGACAACATTATTAGTGAAGGCGGATGAAGAAGGATATTGTTGGATTGGTAGCTCGGTGTCTCAACTGCCACCAGGTCAAGTGTGAGCACCAGAGACCAAGTGGATTGCATCAGAGGTTGGATATTCCGGAGTGGAAGTGGGAGCGGATCACCATGGACTTTTTAGTTGGGCTCCCACGGACTTTGAGGAAGTTCAATGCTATTTGGGTTTTTGTGGATCAGCTGACCAAGTACGCGCACTTTATTCCTTTTGGTACTACTTATTCTCCGGAGCGGTTAGCTGAGATTTATATTCGGGAGATCGTTCAGTTTCATGGTGTTCCGGTTTCCATCATTTCTGATAGAAGTACTCAGTTCATATCGCAGTTTTGGAAGGCCGTGCAGAGAGAGTTGGGTACTCAGGTTGAGTTGAGCACAACTTTTCTTCCTCAGATAGACGGGCAGTCCGAGCGCACTATTCAGATATTGAAGGACATGTTGCGTGCTTGTGCTATTGACTTTGGGGGCTCATGGGACCAGCTTCTACCACTCGCGAAGTTTGCATATAATAATAGTTATCAGTCGAGTATTCAGATGGCTCCGTATGACATTTTACGGGAGGAGATGTAGATCTCCGGTTGGTTGGTTTGAGCCGGGTGAGGCTAGGCTCTTGGGTACAGATTTGGTACAAGATGCGTTAGATAAGGTGAAGTTGATTTAGGAGCGGCTTCGCATGATGCAATCTAGGCAGAAGAGCTATGCAGTCCGGAAGGTCCGGGATGTATCTTTCATGATTAGGGAGAAGGTTCTGCCTAAAGGTGTCACCCATGAAGGGTGTTATTCGGTTCGGGAAGAAGGGAAAGTTGAGTCCCCGGTTCATTGGGCCTTTTTAGGTGCTTCAGAGGTTTGGAGAGGTGGCTTATATACTTGCTTTGCCTCCTAGCTTGTCGAGTCTGCATCCGGTATTTCATGTTTCCATGCTTCGAAAATATGTTGGTGACCCATCTCATGTTTTAGTCTTCAACACGGTTCAGCTAGAGGGTGATATGACTTATGAGGTGAAGTTAGTAGCTATTTTGGGTCATCAGGTCCGAAGGTTGAGGTCTAAGGATATAGCTTTAGTGAAGGTGCCATGGAGAGGGAAGCCGATGGAGGAGGCCACCTGGGAGACCGAGCGGGAGATGCGGAGCAGATATCCTCACTTATTTGAGACTCGAGGTATGTTTCTAGACTCGTTCGAGGACGAACGTTTATTTAACAGGGGGAGAACTCCGAGAAGTTTAGCTTAGTTTCCCTCTATTTATGCTTTATCATGTATTATTTAGCTCATTTATGTTATGTTGGGTCGGCTTGCTCGGGTTCGGAGTGGTTGTGGAGAGAAATGAGACACTTAGTCTCTTAAGTTGGTTTAATAGTTGGAAAAGTAAACCAGAAGTTGAATTATAGGTAAATGATCTCAAAATAAGGTTTGTATGGCTCAGATAGCTTTTCCAGGTGATTTGGGACTTAGGAGTACGTTCGGAATGTTGTTCGGAGGTTTGGAGTACAATTAGGCTTGAATTGGCGAAATTGGATTTTTGGTAATTTCCAGTTGGCAGTGGAAAATTACCTATCGGGGTCGGAATGGAATTTCGGAAGTTGGATCAGGTTCGTAGGGTCTTTTGGGATGTGTGTGCAAAATTTCAGGTCATTCAGATGTGGTTTGGATGGTTTCGGCATCGTTGGCGAATATCGGAAGTTTAGAAATCCTTAGGCTTGAATTCAAGGTTAATTTGGTGTTCTGGAGTTGTTTTGAGTGTTTCGAAGGCTCGGCTAAGTTTGAATGAGGTTATGGGATGTGTTGGCATATTTTGTTGAGGTCCCAAGGGCCTCGGGTGTGTTTCGGGTGGTTAACGGACAAATTCTTGGACTTATAACATGGCAGATTTTGCTGGTGTTTTCTTATGGTTTTCCTTCTACGCGATCGCCATGGGTAAGTTCGCGATCGCGTAAGCTTATCTGGGATGGAGGCAAAGTTTTTCTATGCGATCTCATTAAATGGGTCGCGATTACGATCGCGTGGGAGGTAATGCTTCGCGAACGCATGGCTAGTGTCGCATTCGCGTAGGGTATTCGAGCAGCTACGGAGTGAAGGCATTTCTCTACGCGATGGCGTGAGGTAGTTGTGATCGTGTAGTGTCCTGTGGCTGTTAACTGCGAACGCGTGAGAATTTCCGTGATCACGTAAGGTAAAATGTGGGGCAGACCTTTTTGTGTTTCGCGATCGCATGGCATGTGCCGCGATCGAGATGAAGTAAAAACCTGGGCAGAAAGTTTAAGTTCAAAAACGAGGGTTTTAGTCCATAATTCCAAAATTTATTAGAGAGCTCGAGAAAAGGCGAATTTGGAGGGGATTTTCAGTGGAGTGATTGGGGTAAGTGTTCTTCACTCATATTTGGTTTAATTCCATGATTATGTCTTGAATTTTATCATTTAATTTGGGAATTTTGAGTGAAAGTTGGGGAAAATGGAAGAAAATTTGAGAAATTCTTTTGGGGATTTGAATGGATATTTGATGTCGGATTTTGATGAATTTGATATAGGTAGACTCGTGAGTGAATAAGGATTCTAGTTTTGTGATTTTTATCGGATTCTGAGACGTGGGCTCGAGGGGGGGGTTGGCCAATTTCAGAATTTTTGACTAGTTTTTGCGTGGGTTTTATTCCTTTATCATGTTTTGATGATGTGGTACTTATTTTGGTTAGATTCGGAGAAATTGGAGGCCGAGTCTAGAGGCAAAGACATTGCGGATGAGGATTTTTTCCCGGTTTGAGGTATATAACGCTTCAAAACTTGGTAATGAGAGTTCGAAACCTCGAACGATATGTTATATGATTGTAATTGAGGTGACGCACATGCCAAGTGACGGGCGTGGGTGCGTTCACCGTGAGAATGGTAACCTGGGTTCATTCTAGGGCTCCGTTTAGTAACTCTCTTGCTGATATCCACTCGATTGTTAATGTGACTAAATGTAAACATGTTACAAATCATGCTAGATGTTATGTTAGGGCTTCATGCCACTACTGTTGATACCCGAGTGGTCGCTTATTACTATCATTCATATCTTTCATTGAAGTTATTTACTCAATCCTATTATTCCATATTATATCATGTCTCAGTCTCGGTAATTGTTGTTTACACATTTTATCATTGATTCAGGCTAGATCATGCATTGTGATCCCGTGTGAGCGAGACTGGAGAGTAGTGACTGAGTGGGGCCGAGAGCCCGATATTGAGTATTAGTTATGGGATTAGGCTGTGCGCCGCAGCATGTACATTGATTTATGCCTGGATCTGGCTTATGATAGCATTTGGGTTGTAAAAGCCCCTCCGGAGTCTGTAACACACCCCTAGTGAGCGCAGTGATGATATTGAGGGATGGATCTTCCCTGGACATGGATCTTGTCCGAGTGCTTTTATCTGGAGATGGATCTTCTCCGTGGGGCTGGATTGGCCTTCCTCAGTACCGAGTGACTACGGTCACATGTGCATATATTCTGGGATGGATCTTCCCTGAGTCATGGGAGCTATATACATTACTGAGTTATTTGTAATTTATTGTTCGAACCTGAACTTATCCTGTCATTTTGAACTGTTAGATAACTGTGAACATGCCTAAAATTTTGTACACTATTTCTTATTCTAACTGTCGAGGTTTAGTTCGTCACTACCTCTCAGCCCACAGTTTGGGCCCGTTACTTATTGAGTTGGTGTACTCACGTTACCCCTGCACCTTGTGTGCAGATCTAGGTAAATCGGGACCCGGTAGTGGTTGATGATTTGTTGATAGAGTTCCAGTCGGAGTCTTCTAGGTAGCTACTGGCGACCGCAACCTTGTTTTCTCCTCCTTATCTTCCTTTTCGTATTTTGTTATTTCAGGCAATATTTTGTCAGTTTTGTATCTCGACATTTGTAGTTATATTAGCTCATGACTCGGTGACACCAGTGCTGGGATTACTTCTCTTTGTGTCTTAGTAATATTCGACTTTTAAATATTTTATTGAATGAGGTTTTTGCTATGATTACAAGTGATTTTGCTGAAAGAAATTTAAATTATTTGAAATGTGTGACTTCCCTGATTCCACGATAGGCGCCATCAAGTCTGGGGTATTTTGGGGTTGTGACATATGGCTTTTGGCTTTTTTTGTCATTTCAGCTTAAAACACTTTTTTATTTTATCCAAACACTATAAAATTGCTTTAAAGCTACTATGGTTTAAAAGCACTTAAAATAAGTCAATACAAACGGACTCTAAGTTTACTTTATGCCGCTTAAAATATATTGAAGCGACAAATATGTGTAGGAAAATACATTTTGTGTTTATTAGTTTGTTATTGTAACGACCCGGTCGGTCGTTTTGAGAGTTAGAACCCCGATTCCTTATTAACTACTTCCCCCGTATCTATTTCTACTATTGTGTCTCGCCGGGAGGGTTCGTTTTGGGTTTTGGAGTGAATTGAGACATTTAGTCTCTTAATTGGAAGCTTAAGTTGGAAAAGTCGACCGGATGTTGACTTGTGTGTAAACGACCTCGGATTTGAATTTTGACAGTTCTGTTAGCTCCATTAGGTGATTTTGGACTTAGGAGCGTATACAAAATGTGATTTGGAGGTCCGTAGTAGAATTAGACTTGAATTGGCGAAAGCTGGAATTTTGGCGATTTTGGTCGGCAGTAGAAATTTTGATATTGGGCTCGGAATGGAATTCCGAAAGTTGGAGTGGGTTCGTAGTGTCATTTGTGACTTGTGTGTAAAATTTGAGGTCATTCGGACGAGATCTAATATAATTCCTCGCCGTTGTAGAATTTAGAAATTTCAAAGTTCATTAAGCTTGAATCCGTGTGTAATTCGTGTTTTTGATGTTGTTCGATGTGGTTTGAAGGATCGACTAAGTTCGTATGGTGTTTTAAGATTAGTTGGTATGTTTAATTGAGGTTCCGGGGTCCTCGGGTGAGTTTCGGGTGCTTAATGGGTGAAATCTTGGACTTAGAAGAATTTTTTGATATGCTGGTTTCTGGTGTTTTCACACCTGCGGTGGGGAGTCCGCAGGTGCGGCCCCGCAGAAAGTGAGGCTGGGATCGCAGGTGCGCATGTAGTCCTGGGAGTCAGTGGTCACAGATGCAACGAGAGAGCCGCAGAAGCGCATCCGCCAATGCGGACATTGGCGCGCAGGTGCTGACTCTGGGGTCGCATAAGCGATAATTGCTGGGCAGAAAAGAGGAATATCGAGGGTTTGAGTTCATATCACAAAAATTCAATTGAGAGCTCAGACGAAGGCAAAATTTCGAGAGATTTTCAGATGAATTCATTGGGTAATGATTCCTAACTCCTTTATGATTATATTCCACTAATCTATACTTGAATTCATCATTTAATTTCGGATTTGGGGTGAAAATTTTGGAAAATTTGAGAAAACGTTCTTAGGCAGAATTTTGGGGCTTTGATCAAGATTTCTATATCGGATTTGAGTAATTTTGGTACGAGTGAACTCGTGAGTGAATGGGTATTTTTCATATTTTATGACTTTTACCCGATTTCGAGACGTGGGCTTGGGGAGGCTTTTTGAACGATTTTCCAATTTCTTGCTTTAACTTTGATTCCGTTCGTTAGATTAGTTTCTTGTAGTTATATTTATGTTATGTAATTGATTTTGGCTAGATTTGGTCCATTCGGAGTCGGATATTCATGGAAAGAGCGTAATTTCGGATTGATTTGAGCTTGGTTCGAGGTAAGTGGCTTGTCTAACCTTGGGGGGGGGGGGGGGGGGGGGGGGGGGGGGGGGGGGGGAACTCCCCTTAGGAATTGTATTATTGTTGTTATATGTGCGCCGTGTATGTGAGGTGACGAGTGCGTACACGGGCTATTTGTTGCAAAACCCACTTTTCATAAAATAGTAACCTGTCTTTCCTCTTATTTGAACTTATTAGCTTGTGTAACATTCTGTTAGACCAAGAAAGCTTGCCTACTTGCCTTAACTGTTTACTTGAACTACGTGCAACATGTTTAGTGGTTTTACCTGCCTTCCTTAACTTGTACTTAGGATAAATTGCAGGGCTCCGTGCCATGATTATTGAATCTTGTTGTTTGGCTGCATATTTACTTTGGGACTATGGAACGGTATTTCGGGAGATCCTCATGTGCTGCATATTTACTTTGGGACTACAGAACAGTATTCTGGGAGATCCCCCATGTCTTACATATTTACTTTGGGACTACGGAACGGTATTCCGGGAGATCCCCCTGTACTGCACATTTACGTTTGGGACTACGAGACGGTATCTCGGGAGATCCCCTGTTGAACTGTTGTG
>ML246394.1:0-11780 GCA_005239495.1 Nicotiana undulata | reverse complement strand
TCTGAGGAAGTTGAGGTAAACGTGTCCATTCCACTTGAGTTTGAACCAAGACCACCCGCTAAAAGAAAAGGCCCCAGAACCGATCGAAATCGAGTTTGTACGACCGCTCGAAGTTGCAATCTGGCCATCTATAACATATACTCCGGCAGGAATAAGAATGACCTCACCTATTCCAGTGACAATGTCAACGACAACACCCTTTTATTCAGACGCCATTCCGTGGGACTATACCACTGAAGCAAGGAGGAAAGGTAAAGGCAAGTCTGAAGAAGCCATCGCTGCGCAGGGTATGGCGAGAACTGGCAAAGTTTATACCCCTAAACGTTTGGCTGAGTCTAGCAAGCAGGCCAACAACCGTCCCCCATAATTGAAACAGGTTCAGGCGATAAGTGGAGAAAGATACAAGCCAAGGAATACTCAATCCTCGACCAGTTGAACAAAACGCCAGCTTAGATATCCATCCTCTCCCAGTTACAAAACTCTGAAACTCACAGGTGTGCTTTGCTAAGAGTGATGAGTGAAGCATACGTACCAGACAATATCACCAGTGGGGAAATGGCTAACATGGTAGGCCAAGTACTGGAAAGTCACAAGATCACTTTCCATGAAGATGAGCTTCCGCCCGAAGGACTAGGGCATAATAGAGCACTACACATCACGGTGCAATGTGAGGATCATTTCATCATAAGGATCCTAATTGATGGGGGTTCCAGCCTCAACATCTATCCGCTGGTCACGCTCAAGAAGTTGGGAAAAAGTCTACATGAGATAAAGGAAGGATAGATCAATATAAAAGCCTTTGTCGGTTCGCAAAGGTCCACCATGGGAAAAATCACCTTAAGCTTACAGATAGGACCAACTTGGTTCGATGTAGATTTCCAAGTGATAGATGTGCCTGCATCCTACAACTTACTATTGGGACGACCTTGGATCCATGCGGCTGGGGCCGTGGCATCAACCCTGCATCAAGCTGTGAAGTTTGAATGGAATCATCAAGAGCATTACTATTACTTATCTTGATGAACCGACGACTGTGACCTGCAACGAGTCAACGCAACAAATGGATTCCGAGTCAGACGAGGATGTTATACCTGAGGATATTATTAAAGAAGTCGAGAACTTTGAGAATAGACCTAAGTCTAACTTGGACGAGACTGAGATCGTCAACTTGGGAAATGCAGAGAACGTCAAAGAAACACGCATCAGCATTCATCTGTCACCGTCAGGAAAGGAAGAATATACAGAATTCTTAAGGGAATATGAGGACATATTCGCCTGGTCATATGATGACATGACTGGCCTCAGTATATATATATTGTGGCCCACAAGCTGCCAACCAATCCAATATACTCACTAGTGAAGCAAAAGCTCAGGAAGTTCAAACCAGACATGAGCTTGAAAATCAAAGAAGAGGTCACAAAGCAGATCAACGCCAGGGTTCTCCGGGTGTTCGAATATCCTACATGGTTAGCAAACATTGTGACTGTACCAAAGAAAGATGGGAAGTCAGAGTTTGCGTCGACTACCGAGATCTTAACCGGGCCAGTCCGAAAGACGACTTCCCTTTGCCAAACATACACATCTTAATTGACAACTGTGCCAAGCACGAGCTGCAAACCTTTGTAGATTGTTTTGCTAGTTACCATCAGATTTGGATGGACGAGGAAGACGCTGAGAAAATGACATTCATTACGCCATGGGGAGTGTATTGCTACAAAATGATGCCATTCGGTCTGAAGAATGCAGGGGCCACTTGCATGAGAGCCATGCCTACTATATTCCATGATATGATTCACAAGGAGATCGAGGTATATGTGGATGGCGTCATCATCAAATCAAAGAAAGCTGCTGATCACATGGAAGATTTGAGAAAGTTCTTCAACAGGTTAAGGAAATACAATCTGAAACTTAACCCCGCAAAGTGTGCGTTCGGGATTCCCGCAGGCAAGCTAGCTAAATGGCAGATCCTGTTAAGTGAGTTCGATATCATTTACGTAACTCAGAAGGCGTTCAAGGGACAAACATTAGCTGATCATCTTGTTGAGAATCCTGTGGACGGAGAATACGAACCTTTGAAAACATGTTTTCCCGATGAGGAAGTATCATTCGTAGGAGAGGACATTGCAGAATCCTACGACGGTTAGAGGATGTTCTTTGATGGGGCCGCAAACTTCAAAGGCGTGGGTATTGGAGCAGTCTTAATTTAAAAAACTGGTCAACACTACCCGGTATCCGCCAAACTCAGGTTCCCCTACACCAATAACATGGCTGAATATGAGGCCTGCATCCTTGGGCTCAACTTGGCCATTCACATGAATGTTCAGGAATTATTAGTGATCCGTGATTCCGATTTATTAATACACCAAGTCCAAGGGGAATGGGAGACCAAGAATTCCAAGATACTTCCATACCTACATCATGTGCAGGAATTGAGAAGGAGGTTCACGAAGATTAAATTCCGGCACATCCCCAGAATCCAGAATGAGTTCGCCGACACACTGGCCACCTTGTCATCTATGATCCAACATCTAGATAAGAACTTCATTGATCCTATCCCGGTGGGGATTCACAATTAGCCGGCCTACTGTGCCCACGTTGAAGAAGAAGCAGATGGAAAGTCTTGGTTTCATGATATTAAGGAGTACTTGGCAGAGGGAGAGTACCTAGAGCTTGCAAACGCCACTCAAAAGCGCACTCTACGAAGGTTATCAAACAACTTCTTCCACAGCGGAGGAATCCTATATAGGAGGATCCCGATCTGGGTTTGCTAAGATGTGTCGAAGCAAAGGAAGCAACGAAGGTGTTGGAGGAAATACATGTTGGTACATGCGGTCCTCATATGAACAGGTTTGTTCTAGCAAAGAAGATACTTCGGGTTGGTTATTTCTGGATGACCATGGAAATAGATTGCATCCAGTATGTCCGCAAATGCCATCGATGTCAAATACATGGGGATATGATAAAGGTATCTCCTAGCGAGCTTGATGCAACAAGTTCACCCTGGCCGTTCACTGCTTGGGGCATGGATGTTTTGGACCAATCGAGCCTGCCGCCTCCAACGGACACAGGTTCATTCTGGTTGCCATTGATTATTTCACCAAATGGGTCGAAGCAGCATCTTACAAAGCAGTTACTAAGAAGGTCGTGGCCGACTTTGTCCGCGACCGCATGGTTTGTCAGTTTGGAATTCCGGAGTCGATCATCACTGATAATGGTTCCAATCTCAATAGTGATTTGATGGGAGTAATGTGTGAAACCTTCAAGATCAAGCACAAGAATTCTACAGCACACAGACCTCAAATGAACGGAGCCGTTGAGGCTGCCAACAAGAACATCAAGAAGATACTGAGAAAGATGATAGAAAAGCTCAAGCAATGGCATGAGAAGTTATCATTCGCCTTACTGGGGTATCGCACCACGGTTCGCACATCAACTGGGGAAACTCCTCACATGTTGGTATACGGTACAAAAGCTGTCATTCCTGCTGAAGTTGAAATTCCATCTCTGAGAATCATAGAAGAAGCCAAGCTCAGTGATGCCGAGTGGGTAAGAAGCCGCTATGAGCAATTGGCCCTCATAGACGGAAAGAGAATAAACGCGGTTTGTCATGGTCAGCTATATCAGAATAGAATGACCCGAGCCTTCAACAAGAAAGTCAAACCAAGACGATTCACACCGGGGCAGCTGGTGTTAAAGAAAGTCTTTCCTCATCAAGATGAAGCCAAGGGTAAATTCTCTCCCAATTGGCAAGGCCCGTACATGGTTCACCGAGTACTAACAGGAGGAGCACTCATACTGGCAGAAGTGGATGAAGAAATGTGGCCTAAACCAATCAATTCAGACGCAGTCAAGCGCTACTATGTGTAATCATTATGCTTCTATCAATGCTATAAACTGAACTACGCCTGACCTGATTCCCGTTTAAGAGGGGATACGTAGGCAACCCTATGGGTTCGGTCATATTTTAATAAAATTTTCATTTCCCCCACGAATGGAAACTGGGGCAGAATTTTGAGGAGAAATTCTGAAGCAAGTTCAGCCAAGCACCGCACCCGTAACAACTAGATGCCTTCACTCATCAAACTGGGGCAAATTTTGAGGAGGACCCTCAAGTCTCCGCAGCAAAAGGGGCGACAATGTCTTGAACTGCATCATGGTCGTCGATTCATCCAAAGAAAACTATTATTTTCTATATGTTATATCATATTTTATAAAACCATGCATATTTATTTCTAAAAAATGGTTTGTTTTAGCACCGCTACCCCTGCGGTACGAACGAAGTCATCATCATGGGGCAGATAGGCCGATCCAAGCCAGAAGGGATACGAACTAACCCTTCCCTCTACAGAACTCGCGATTTTTCCTTGGATGCAGGCACAAATACAGCGAAAGCCCAAGACATCCCAATACCCCCACAAGACGCATGCTTCTTAAGGATACACTCTCAAATTCATTACACATGCCGACTCTTACTAATATCATCATTGCAAACGATACTTCATTTATAACAATCGTATCATCGCACTTTATCATCATTTAAGAACTCTTACTATCACTTTATTTTCTGCATTGCATGAGGCTACCTTTCTGCCTCTCAAGACTAAGCTCTGTCTCCATCTTGCATGAGGTTAAGCTCTACCTCCATTTGCATTCGCATTTGCATAAGACTACTTTTCTTCCTTCCGAGACTAAGCTCTCTCCATATCGCATGAGGTTAAGCTCTACCTCTATTTGCATTCGCATTTGCATAAGGCTACTTTCTGCCTTCCGAGACTAAGCATTGTCTCTCTGCATTTTTCTCACATTGCATAAGGCTAACTTCTGCCTTCCGAGGTTAAGCTCTACCTCCATCTGCATTTACTTCTTGCATAAGGCTATTATTCCGCCTTCCGAGGTTCTACGCTACCTCTCTCCGCATCTTATTGCAGTACACTAAGCTTTTTTCTACCTTTTCAAAGCAGTCACCTTTCGTTACGTTGTTTATTCAAGCTTTCGGGCTAAGCTTGGCCCATTTTCTTTCGCAAATCGCAAGACTAAGCTCTGTCTTGTCAACATTCTTCATGGGCTGAAATATCGCCAACTTGTCCAAAGGCGTCATCGTTCAGAGGCACCATCCTCATGGCCCGAGAACATCATTTCATAGCCTGCGGATCTCTTATATTCAACTTACATATCATTATTCAAAGGCATCATGGTTCGAAGGCACCATCCTCATGGCCCGAGAACATCATTTCATAGCCTGTGAATCCCGCACCAAGCGATTCATAGCCCAGGACATCATGGTCTAAGGACATCATCTTAATGGTCCAAAGACATCACTCATAGTCCGATGGGAACTTGCATCATGTTTATATTATGCACGGTATATGTTCGTTCTTTATCTGCAGGTAACCCGACCGGAATAGCAGACCAGGCAGGAGCGGACCGCTCCAGTTCTTCGACACAACCCTGTAAGATCTTCCTCTTACCCTTCCTGCACCTTGCGTCCGTTCTTGTGAAACATCATCGGTATATTTCGCCGATGATTCCGGAACTACATGCGGCCTGATTCCTGTAAAACTAGGGATATGTAGGCAGCTCAGAAATCAGGGTGCGGCCGAATTCTACCCCACAGTTTCATCTCGGTCAAAATTGGCCATCATATCTTTACCCGATAACTCTTTCTTCCTTCCCGGGTAAAGAGGGGCAGCTGTTGATACCCAGTTATTCCTCAAATTATTTTCAAATTTGGATATAAACTTTCAAAATCACTCTTTGCAATATTGAGTATTTTTCCTAATTTTATCTAAATTGTTTCCCTATTTATTTAATATTGTATATTTTTATAATTTATAATTGTGCTCTAAAATTAATTTCAAAATATTTTCCAGTTCGGTATGTCATTTATAATCACTTGTTATTTATTAAAATCCAATTATTGCGTAAATTAGCCAATTGTGTCCTATTTAATTTTAATTACAATCATTTTATAATTATAGCCTGATTAGTCATTTTATACCTTTAAAAATCCGAACTCATGTCTTTTATATTTTAATATTGTCTAATTAATGTAACTATACTTATTTTTAACTTAATTTAATTTTATACAATCATTAGCTATTTTAATTAATTAGTTATCCTATTAAATTGAGTATTTCACAACTAGCCTCTTCCTATTCAACATTTAGCCACATTTGGCTAGCCCAATTACCCAACCCATTGACCCAACTAACGACCCAACCCAACCTTTTCTTTACCCGGCCCAATCCTTACTCAATCTGAGCCGTTGATCAAACGAGATCAACGACCCGGATAATTGGTTACCGTAATTAATCTAACCTACTGATATGCTCAATTTACACCTTAAAAGAGTGCAAGCGATCGTTGTCAAATATAGTAACCCAACAAGGTTGGGGTCGAATCCCACAGAGAACAATATGAGGGCGATTAGGAATGCTAGAGAGTTATCACTTATCGCGCAATGCCAAATAATTAAGATTTTGGGTTTTTGATAATTGTTTATAGCTAAATGCGAAAATATAAACNAAAAATACTACACACTTAGATATTCAATACAAAACAAGGAAATGAAGAAATAAACATAAATGGGTAAGAAATCCTTAACCACAATGGTGAAATCTTCAAGACCCAAGTGTGTGTGCAAAGCCCTAGCTTCAAAACTTGTTCTTCTCTCTAAATTATATTTACAAAGCTGAAGATATGTCCAAAGATATAGAAAATATCTGCTGGGTCGAGTATATAAGAGGTTTGGGGATTAAAACGTGAAATTACAAAACTGCCCATGACTACCCAGAAAATACTACTATGCGATCGCACCTAATAGCCTGCGTTTGCAGAGGTTTGACTTTCCAAGTCAATGCGATCGCATATAAACCCATGCGTTCGCACATGAGGTTTGACCCTATGCTGACCAGCCTTGCTTCTTCTGTGCGTTTGCACCTTGTCTTCTGCGTTCGCAGTGTTATACAACCTTCAGCTTCTGCGATCGCATTACAATATATGCGATCGCACAGTGTAACAACTGGGCAGATTTTCCTAATTTCCATTTTAGTTCCTTTTTTGACTTGTTTTCACTTGATTTCTTCACAATCCACTCTAAATCACTTGACACCTGAAATATGCCAATAATCATCAATGAATGCCTTATTTTCTCAATAAAATTACACAAAAGCTTAAGTATTGAGAGGAGTTAAGTTGGTAAAATACCAACTCATCAAACCCCCAAACTTAAACTATTGCTTGTCCTCAAGCAATTCAAAAACTAAGAACATCCACAAGGATACAATCACTTAAGCTCAATGGCATACCCAATATCATTTCAAGTCAACAATGGTCAATTTAAGCACAATCTAATGACTTTGGTTGGTACTAACAATTAATCCAAGACATATGAATCACTATCTTTTTGTACATTTCATTTCATTTCAAGAATTTAAACAACACATTAACCAAAGTCACTCCTAAGTCATGACATTAAAGATTCAAAATTTGCCTCTCTATCACTATTTTCTTCCCTCGCTCATTCTTCCCAATTGAAAATGGGATTAGTTTCACAACTCGAGTTTCATGTGCCCTCACACTTTGAGAGAGAATCCCAAACTCATAAATTTCAATTCGAAACATAGAAGGGATGCCAAATAGAAGATTCAACTCTCTCTCTCACAAAGATATTCAAATACACACAAGTAGTACCATATGCTTTCCCTTTATGTATTTCTCTACTAATTTAGATATATTTGGTTCAAAATCAATTAGGACTTAAAGGGTTTTAGTTTATGATTTTGGTCAAGGTGAGGCACAAGAATGACTCAAACCCCCTAAGCACTACACTTTTTCAACAATTAAAGTCCACTTCCTTCAAGAAATTTTCCACCCTTTCTTCTCTTTTCTCTCTTTTTCCCCCCCACATAGTCTTGCATTTATTCAAACTTTCTTTTATTTCATATATATATATATATATATATATTTTAACACTTTTCACTTTTTTTTTTAGAAGCTTCCATATCACGACTTTATCAACCTCCACCCCTAAACTTAGGCTTTTAGCCTATATTCATACTTTAAATTACTTAGGGAGGTAGGATTTTCCAAAAATATTTTGTAACATGGTTGCCAAAGAAAAGTTAAAAGGCTCAAAAGGGTTGACTAGAGAAAATATTTATGGGTAGGAAATTAGGCACACAATTGGTCCAAGGAAGGCCTAATATCATTTCTCAACCAAGTTAATCTAAGATTTCGCCTTGAAGCACATTCCGGACAAGTTCTAGACTACAAATGATGCAAAAGAATTTTTCAACTAAAGCTTACCACACATGGCACATGAAAACTCAAATGGAATACAAATCCAAAGTTCAATTGGAACCAATGAAACTCAAGGGAGTCATTTGTAGCCTAAGAAGCTATTTAGTGAATCAACGAGCCAAAATAAGAATCTAAGAATCACAACAAGGAGCATTCTTATTGTTTCATATATATCTCTTTGAAAAGTTAAAAGGCTCAAAAAATTTCATATACCAAGGTTTAGATCATATTGGTACCAAACAAGTCACATGTTGGCTTATGGGCACAAGATTACACCCCAAAAACCAATTTATTCACACCTAACTATTAAAATAATAATAAAAAAAAACTAAACAAGACTCTAATCCCTTAAGAAAGTTGTCACGCCATCCATCATAGGGAAGAGTCACCCGGTTCAACACAAATAAATTTCCTTGGAAAAGAACCGCGGTAGAAAGAAAAACCAAGGAGTTTCATTAATACTACTATAATGAAGCCAAAACAAAAACAAAAATAAACAAAAACAATAACAAGAAAAACAAAAATCAACAAGCAAAAGCAAGAATGCTAAAAACTACTATGAAAGATAAAAATCAAAATACAAACAACTAAGAACGAAAAATAAAAACCAACAAAATATTATAAAAAAAAAATATATAGCCAATCCACACAAGTCACAAAAAGTATGTCATGCTCCATGTGATGCTCTACAACATAGATAAAATATGCGCCACCCCCAACCTAAAGTGTTGCATTGTCCCCAATGCAACTAATCAAAATAAGGTAAAATGAAGGAGGAGCTCCCTGAAACTGCATCACCCAGAGCTGGAGGTGGTGGGAAATCGAAGCTCCAAATCCTCATCATCATCATCAGAATCCTGTGAGCCACATAGCGAACTCAGCTTGTGCATCATCCTCGACAGAAACTTGCTTTTCTTCTTTTCATGCTCCTTGAATTTAATCTGTCGCCTTTCAAGTTTTCCCTGTATCCTGCTCATGTCCTCCAATCTGTTCTTGATTGCCTTTTTCTCCAGCACTACATCATCCAAGGTTAGTGATTTCTTACCTGACCCAGTCGAAGTGCCCTCACCAGATGGACTGGAGGGAAGACCTGCAACAAGCTGCCTAATCTGAGCATCCACACCATAGATCTGATGGGAAATGTCGCACATAGTGGGGGGGACATAAGGAAGGGGTTCTGTGGGGCCCTATGACCCTGCTGCATCTGTGGAGGCACCACCAGATCCCTCTGCGGTCTCATCAAATTTCCCGAATGAAGGAGAATTCACATCAATCCTTCTCTTCTTCTTCTTGCTGCCATCTGGCCCTTTTCGAAGCAATAGGTAAATTGCCACGGCAGGGTCCTTTTCCACATCAGTTGGGTTTGGTAGCACCTGAGCATTATAACACAGCTGAGTGATCAAAGAGGGGAAGAATAGGCTTCTAGACCATCCATTGCACGCTTCCTCAATCTCACTCACAATGTGCTGGCCCACGTTTACCGGTAAGCCATCCATAATGGCAGCGATCATTAACGCCTTTTCAAGCGTCACCTCAGTCTCATGCCTAGTCGGCAAAATCCTGGCACAAATAATAGATAGCCAAATTTTGGATTCCGCAGTGAACTCTAGAGAATCAACCCCTTCATGAATTCTTGCCCAAGTCGGCTACACCTCATCATGAAGCTTTTCAACAAACCAATCTGCTCCCCTCTCTCTTCCCCTTGATCTGTATACCTCATTATCCGCATCAGGAAGCCCATAGTGTGCATTTATCACTTCAGGCCCAAAGTCTATCCGCTTGCCTCGGACAAAAGTATGTACATCCTCCTGGAAGTTGGTCTTCACGGCATTGGCATAAAATTCGCGAACTATTGTGTAGTTCGCCTTGATTGGCTCAGGAGCAAAGCATATCCATCCACTATCGGTCAGTCGCTGGAGAAACTCCGGCATCTTAGCTTCAAGTTTGTCGAGATGGATGCCCCTTTCTTTGACAATGCTCTTTGACATGAGCCTGTCATAGTTCCTTTCACATTCGGGTGCCGTGAATCTTGTTACATCAAAGTACTCTCCTTCCACAGCTGGGGGAATAAATTCTTGCACATCTTGCACGTTGTCAAAATTTTCCGAGGCCATTTTTATGCACAAAGTACCTACAAATTGGAACCAAATGTTAAACGCATTAACAGGCACCTTATACACAATATTACAGTGTTTTTAGGCCAAAGAAAAGAGGCGCGAAGCAGCATCACAAAAAACTACCGAGCTACTATTTTGCTGCCAACACTGGAAGGCAGTGCGATCGCATCAATATCATTGCAATCTCACAAGGAACAATGCTGGGCTACTGCTGGCAGCACTGTGCGATCGCGGACAGTACTATGCAATTGCATATTGTATTTTGTTCCTGAACTTGTTTGACACAGTGCGATCTCAGACAATGCAATGCGATCGCACAGGGATCGCACAGGGATCGCACAGGGTAAGTTTCACCCAGTTATTTTCCTTCTCTTGGGCATTTGTTCAAACACACAAAGGGCACAAATTTTGTACACCCATATTTTGAACAGTTAAGCACAAATTTAGCCCCAAACTTTGTTCAAGATTCAGAAGATTTTCACTCAACCAATCCTCACCCAGCAAGCATTCACACAATCAAACTACAAATCACAAATTTTTTAATCTAGAAATAAAAAGACGATTGCATATGTGGAAGAAAGTATACTAATTGCTTACTTACACCAAGATTAAACGAAAATTAACGAGTTAAGGAAAGAAGAGAGTAATGAAGGACATACCATAGATATTTGACTTGATTAGTTGTGTGAAATTGAAAGAAGGAACCTTTGGTGAATTGTTTTAAGAGCCAAGAGGGAGAACTTCTGATTTTGGGCAGAAAGATGGGTCTTGGGGCGTTTCAGGGGTAAAATAATTTGACTTACCTGGTCCACAGTGCGTTCGCAGGTCTTTGTGTGCGATCGCAGAGTTTCAATAAGGGCAGTGATATGCGATGGCATTTACAACTCTGCGATCGCAGAGTGCACATGCGGCGACCACTGTGCGATCGCATTTGTTGATCTGCGATCGCAGAGTGCAACAGCGTGCTGCACTGCAAATATTTCACCAACACTGTTTTGTGGCTATCCGGTCACTCCGACCTGCTCAAAACAACTCCAAAAAATATGAAACTTGGCAGATTAGTTTAAAATAATATACTAAGCTAATCTAAAAAAGAAAATTCTAAAAACGACCAAAAAAATTTAAAAAAAAACGATGGGTTGCCTCCCACCAAGCGCCGCATTTAACGTCGTGGCACGACACAAATCAACTTTTACCGCTTTTCTCGCCACTTTGACGATATGAACTGGGCACCTATCTTGGAATCAAGCTTATGACCACAGGCGGTGGGGGGTGGTAAGTAGATGACCGAGCCAAGCTTTAGTTTCTTCATTTTGCACTTCTTGGCCTTCATGTGAGGAATATCATTTTGCTTTCTTGGTT
>ML246391.1:0-34257 GCA_005239495.1 Nicotiana undulata | reverse complement strand
GCCCCCAAGAGCTCTTTTCCGTACAACAATGGTGTAAAAAGGGGTTTAAGTCGCGGATGAAATATTTAAATACTGCCTAGGTCAATACTCTATGCGTTCGCGGTCAACGAGTTGCGTTCGCGTTGACCACTGTACCTTTCCCTCCGCGATCGCGCTCTAAGCACCGCGTTCGCACTGCCTTGCCAGGCTAGCCATCGCGTTCGCACCCCCAGGTCCACGTTCGCACTAACCAACGGCCTGGGGTCCCCCAGGTGACCTGAACCCTTATGCGAACGCACTAGGCAGCCCGCGTTCGCGATGCACCTTCCACCCCTTCTCCGCGTTCGCACCTGAACCACCGCGGACGCACACCACAAAAATCCCTGGCCCAAAATTTCCTCTATGCGAACGCGGTCCCCCTTCCGCGAACACATAGGGTTAATTCCCTGTGCAAAAACACCAGAAAATCAATATTTCTCTCAAGTCCAAAAATGCCCGTTAACCATCCGAAATCAATCCCGAGCCCCTCGGGACCCCAACAAAACTTACCAACATATCCCGTAACATCATTCAAACTTAGTCGCACTCTCGAAATACCAAAACTAACATCAAAACACCAAATTCACATCGGATTAAAGCCTAAGAACTTTGAAATCTCTAAAATTCACCAATGATGCCGAAACTATCCAAATCAACTCCGATTGACCTGAAATTTTGCAGACAAGTCCAAAATGACATTACGAACTTGTTCCAACTGTCGGAATTCCATTCCGACCCCGATAGCCTATTTTCCACTGCCGACCGGAATCGCCAAAAACTAACTTTCACCAATTCAAGCCTAATTCTACACCGGACATCACAAAATTATTCTGAACACACTCCTAAGTCCCAAATCATCTAACGAAGCTATCCGAGCCATAAAATCCGCATTCCGAGGTCGTTTACCAATAAGTCAACTCTTAGTTGACTTTTCCCATTTTAAGGCTATTCTTTAAGGACTAAGTGTCTGAATTCTCATTTAACCCTTCCGATTCCAAGCCTATCAACTCTAACACATCAAATACAGTACAACCAACCTATGTCAGGGCAATAATAATAATTATAATGCAAGTTCTACGTAATGACAGACCGGGTCATTACATATATATATATATATATATATATATGCTCTGCCGTAATAGGCTCTCTCATTAGCGCTTGGCCACAGTAGGCTGGGTATATAACTTACCATCTGATCAAAGGTTGCCAATATGGGCCTGCCCCATCAATTATAGCTCGATGGTAATGGAAATATTATAATACTGTATATATAGACTATGTTCTCTCTTGGCTTGAAGAAGGAAATACTCAATGAATATGAAGTCCCAATAAAGAGAATATTATAACTTACAAAACTAGGAAAATATACGTAACTCTCCAGACTAGCAAAATATACGTAAATTCCGGGATGTGAATTTTTATTTATGCCTCGTAATCAAACTCGTGTAATTACGAGATCATGTCAAAATGAAAGAGGGCCTAGCCTTAACCTATCTGGAGTAGGGAAAAATCTGTATGATGTTCTTGAAAAAGAAGTGCAACGTACTCCCTTAGAACAACAAAATTTTACGTTGCTAAATCTTTTTGGGACCGTTGAAACTTGTAGGATCTTATTTCAACGTTCTTGAGAATGAAATTTGAACGGGATTTTGAGAGTAGCTAACGTTTTCCTCATCTGTTGATACCTTAAAAAATGAATTGTTTTCTAGTGTTTTACATTTAACACATTAGAAATGAAGTCAAAAAGCCAACTTCTATGTCTTTTACACGTAGAAACATATAGTGCTTATATGCAACACTAGTGGTTGAGCACGGGCCCAATCCAAAACTTGAACTATATAATTAATGTTACCTTTGTTAAAAAAATTTACATTGTTCTGTTAAAATTTAAAGTTTGGGACCTAATTAATACTTTCTCCTGTTTACTTTAATTGATTTTTTTATTTTTTTTACGATCCATAATATTTGATTTTTTCGATATCAAGAAGGGATTGATTTCTTTTTTTCATGATTGGACTTGGAGTAAAAAGCCTTGGAGTATTTGTTATATTTTCAATGAATAAATTAAGGTTAATATGCTCATATTGTTAATTAATGCTAAAAGATGAATTTCAAAATATATCAAAAAAACCAAAATTAAATTAAAGTAGACCGGAGGAGTATGTGGTTTGACATGAAACAACTTCAATTACATGTTTTTCCTTATTATCTAAGAAAAAAATTCAGAAACTTTTAATAAAACTTAAGCTATATTTTATTGATTTAGTCAAAACAAGTAAACTTAATTAACTTTAAAATAATTATCCACCTTCTTTTCTCTAAGAAATAAATTAAATCAAATTTAAAGCGGAGAGAATAAAAATTCAAAAAGGCTAGGGATAGAATCTCAACTTTAGAAAACTAGGCACATATATTGGATCAGTTTTCTAAACGTAAACTTTTATCAACTCAAAAGACAAGTTGTTGTAGACTCATCATTATCTAGTGCCAGGTGGTAGAAGATTTAAATTAACGGGTACCAATAAAATTACTTCCTTTAACATATTTACATAAATACCCTATGGGCCCAAGTTACAAAATCAGCATATAATTCGACATTTTAACTAAGATGTTGGTTTTTTCATCATTAGGTCACAAACAGCCATGTTGACCCGAAGCTTCTTAACTGTGGCTTATTAACAATAGGAATATGTGATTTGACATGAAACAACCTCAATTACATGTTTTTCCTTATTATCTAAGAAAAATTTTCAGAAACTTTTAAATAAAATTAAGCTAAAATATTTTATTGATTTACTCAAAACAAGTAAACTTAATTAACTTTAAAATAATTATCCACCTTATTTTCTCTAAGAAATAAATTAAATCAAAGTTAAAGCGGAGAGAATACAAATTCAAAAAGGCTAGGGGTAGAATTTCAATTTTAGAAAGCTAGGCACATATATTGCATCAGTTTTCTAAACGTAAAATTTTATCAACTCAAAAGAGAAGATGTTGGAGACTCATCATTATCTAGTGCCAGGTGGTAGAAGATTTAAATTAACGGGTACCAATAAAATTACTTCCTTTAACATATTTACATAAATACCCTATGGGCCTAGGTTACAAAATCAACATATAATTTGACATTTTAACTAAGATGCTGGTTTTTTCGTCATTAGGTCACAAACAACCATGTTGACCCGAAGCTCCTTAACTATGGCTTATTAACAGTAGGAATATCAGTTTGAAACATACCCTATAATGACTAAAAGTCATATGTATAGATAGTGGCTTGCTGCCACATGGTGGTTTAATTATATCCAACAAATAATTAATTAATTAACTAGGTAATATTCTGCTTCCCGGTAATTAACCAATTACCCGCATAATTAAGAATTGTCTCAAATTACTTAAAATTCTACTTATTTTTAATATACTTACCATCAGGGTCATATGGTACTAGTCCATAAATATCGAGTATTAACGCTCGGCCCGAATTTTATCCCAACATGTCAAACATGGACGAAAATTCATTTTCTTTGGCTTGCTTCCCCTCTCACCTTCACGAATTTACTCATCACTTGTTTGAAATAGCATAATACTTATAATCTCCAAATAATCTTTTCCTTGGACTGATGTCAATTACCTTACAACAAATTCAATGTACAATACTACAGGGTGCAACATCGTCGTAATTTAATACTGCAAAATGTAACATCATCGTAATGTAGTACTACAAGGCGTAATATCATCGTAATGTAGTACTTCAAGGTGTACCATCATCGTAACATAAAACTGCGGGACATAACACCAACGTAATATTGCGGGGCGTAACATAAAGACTATCACGAACAGATCTAAATATTGACGGAATAGGCTTTTCGTTTAGTCCATAACTATGGCAGGTGCATTCGTCAACCCGAAGGACATGGAAAGGAACTAAAAGTGTCCATATCGGGAGGTTGTCTTAGGAATATCTTTCTCCCAAACTCTGACCTAGTGGTATCCCGACCTCAAATCTATCTTTGAAAAGCATCTAGCCCCCTGCAAAATGATCAAATAGGTCATCGATCCTTGGAAGTGGATACTTATTCTTGATAGTTACCTTGTTCAGCTGCCTATAATCGATGCACATCCTCAGTGAGCCATTTTTTTTCCGCACAAACAGTATCGGTGCACTTCAAGGTGAAGTACTGGGCCTGATGAAACCTTTCTCCAGCAAATCTTTCAACTGCTCCTTCAACTTCTTCAATTTGGAAAGTGCCATTCTATACGGAGGTATGGATATTGGTTGAGTTCCCGAAAGAAAATCGATGCCAAAATCAATCTCTCGATCCGGGGGAATACCTGAAAGTTCATCTGGAAATATATTTGTGTACTCCTTTACTACTAGAATAGACTGGAGTGTAGGTATTTCCGCATCTGCATCCCTAACTCGCACAATATGATAAATGCACCCTTTAGCGATCATCTTCCTCGCCTTCATATAGGAAATAAAACTACCTCTGGGTATCGCTATATTACCTACCCATTCAAGGACTCGCTTTCCCAAAAAATGAAATCTAGCTATCTTTGCTCGACAATCAACTGTGGCATAGCCAGCTGCCAACCACTTCATGCCCATGATAGCATCAAAATCCAACATCTCCATCTCAACTAGGTCGGTTGAGGTTTGATGACCACAAACTGACACCGTACAACCTCGGTAAACCCGTCTAGCAATAATCAATTCTCCGACCGGTGTAGATACCACAAAAGGATCACTTAGTATTTCAGGCACTATACCAAATTTCTTTGCAAAAAATGGGGTAATACATGATAAAGTAGATCATGGGTCTACCAAGGCATAAACATCGTGAGAGAAAATGGTCAACATACCTGTCACAACGTCTAGTGAGGACTCTTTGTCCTGTCAAACCGCTAGCGCATAGCTACGATTCTGGTTACCACCTGAACTGGAACCTCTACCTCTGCCTCGACCTCTACCAGCTGAAGACTGAGACTCGCGTCGTAAAGGATGCAGGGACATAGATGATCCTGTTGTTGAATTCGTTGGTTGTGCCATACCCCCATATCTCTATTTGGGAAATCTAGCATCATATGCCCTGGACGTCCACATGTATAACAAGCATCGGAACCGGCTCGGCATTGGCCCAAGTGTCCTCTACCGCAGATGGCATAGCGCGGCGAAAATGGCCATGTCTGCCCCGCTCCTCGTTGTCGCTGCAAACTTGATTCTTGGGAGCTTTCACCTGGTCCTGATTAAGTATAACGGTCATACCTGTAACCCTGTGACTGAGGTGGCGGAGGTCTAGGTGACCGTTCGAAGTACTGGGGCCTATCACTACCCTGAGACTACTCCTGAGATCTGGGAAATCTCATCCTCTTACACTGCCCTGAGTTAGTCCTCTCCGTACCCTGCTGCCGACGCCTACCCCTTTCTATATTCTGGGAAAATACCTGAATTTGGGAGATATCCATACTATCCTGCAATGCAGCAATGCCACATGCCTCGGTCAACTATGGGGCCAACCCCGCTATAAATCTTTGGACTATACTCTCGAACACGCATATTGCCCTACTTGAGGGCTAAAAACTGATCGACTCGGGATTGTCGGATCTCTCGCGGTAAGTACTGGTCCAGGAACGCATTTGAAAATTCTCCATAATAGCAGGAGGTGCATCACATCCCCTGGACCTTTCACATCCCTCGTACCAAACGATGGCTATATCTCGGAGTCGAAAAGCTGCTAACTCAACTACCTCCTTCTCCGTGGCATGCATAACCCGAAAGATCCTGTGAAGCTGATCTATGAAATTCTGCGGGTCCTCCCTCTGATTTGTCCCCGTGAACTATGTGGGACTCAAGGAAAAAAATTCTCGGACCCTTGAACTCCCACATCCCTTAGAAGGTCCTGCACTAGCGGATGCCCTAGCATGTTGCTGGGTAGCTACCAACTGTGCCAATAAATTAACTGCACTTCTCAAGTCCTGATCTGATTGAAGCAGAGGGGGAACTGGATGTGCGGTCTCCCTAGGAATCTCCCCAGTTAGTTGAGGGGCCGGTGATGGTTCAGTAGGTGTCTCTCCCTGGGCCTCAGATTGGGCCCCATCTACTGAGGGTACCCTACTAGTCCCCTCACCTACTGTTGTCTCTCTCCTCTGGAAAGCTGTAGTTTTCCTAGTTACCGTCATCTGTTCATGCAAATGTCAACACATAAGTTTAACTCAAATTTCCTATAACTCAATTCTACAACACAATTTAGATTTAAAAGAAGGGTAACCAACTTATAAATGCCATGTAGTCCCCTACTTATATAATGTGGTGCACCACACATCTATAAACAAGATCCTACTAAAAACGGCTTGTAGACTCCCTAGGACAGAAGTGCTCGGATACCACTTTTGTCACGCCCCGAGCATGGGGACGAGACCGGAACCTAGTGCCTCATCTATCCTTGCGTACCAACTTGCGACTCAGGAATTCTTGGACATATAATGTCATACTTTGGCAAGGGGCTACATTTCAAGACAATTTACAAAGAAAAATATAAAACTGAATAGAGACTAATGCTAACTTAGTGTCAACATAAAGCTGGACCGGCAAGACCGTCATAACTACTATAACTAACAAGCCAACAAAATATACAACAATCCCAACATACTGCACTGACTGAAAGGATATTTCTACAAGCCTCTACTGATAGATGTACTCTTATCGGAGTAGGGCCCCGACCTACCCATGACCTATCTACATATTTACACGAGATGTACACAACACTTCTAGACCCGGCAACTCCGAAAGGACGGGCAGCTTACCGATAAAGCTGAACTCGGGAAACACCTACTGTGGAGGTCTACCCATCTGTCTGTCTGAACCTGCACGCATGAAATGCAGCGCCCCCAGAAAGGGACGTCACTACGAAATAATGTACCGAGTATGTATGGTAGTATAATGAAAGCTGAAACTGAACTGATAACCTGAACATATGCTTATCTACTGATCCTGACTCAATTCTCTAAATATAATAAGTAAAATAGTTGTCCGGCCCTATAAGGGTCTCGGCCATACTAGTCTCTGTATCTCGGCCAACTGAGCTCGCTCGTAGGTGCTCGGCCACAGTAGGCTCAGTATATAACTTACCATTTGATCAGAGGTTTACCAATAGGGGCCTGCCCATCGATTATAGCTCGATGGTAATGAAAATACTGTAACACTGTATATATAAATTCTCTGCTCTCTTGACTGGAAAAAGGAAATACTCAAATGAATATGAAGTCCCCATAAAGAGAATATTGTAACTTACAAAACTAGAAAAATATACGTAAATTCCGGGATATGAATTTTTCTTTATGCTTCGTTATCAAACTCATGTAATTATGAGACCATGCCGAAATGAATGAACGGGTTAGCTTTAACATACCTAGAGTAGGGAAAAATCTATATGATATTCTTGGAAAAGGTTGCACCGTACTTCTTTAGAACCGCAAAATTTGTACGTTGTTAAACTTCCAATAATTATCGTTGGATTTTGGTTGAAAGATGATAGGTTTTGGTTGAATACGTTTTGGTTGTAATTTTTTGGTTGAAGACGTTCTGGTTGTATGTTTTGGTTGAAAGCTTACAAATGTTGGATTTTTTAGTTGAAAAAATGAAGGGAAATATTATAGTCTTTAGTACATATTTTGAATGGAGTGAATGGACATTATGCCACCTAACAAGAATGACTCTTAGTCGTTTCTTTAGCTAGCTGCCACATTTTTTGGGTTGTGTAATCTCATAATTTATTTATTAATTAGGTAATATCCCGCTACCCAACTATTAACCAATTACCTGTATAATTAAGAATTGTCTCAAATTACTTAAAACTCTACTTATTTTTAATACACTTTATACATCATATTATCATTGTCATATGGTACTAGTCCATAAGTATCAGGTATTATAGCCCGGGTCGTATTTTATCCCAAATCGACAACCTTCAATGAAACTCATTTTCTTTAATTCGTGTACCCTTTCCTTTATGGCACTTACTTATTTCTTGTTATAAATAGCATAAATATGCCAACCTCAAGATAATCTCATCCCCCAGTCTATGTCAATTAACTGAAGACGAAACTTTAACGTACGAGAAATGCAAGATGTAACACTCGGGCCTCAACCAAATATACCAACTCCTCATATATCAACCCATGAACTTAGTCTAACCTTTGGAACACTCAAAACAACGTCAAAACACCAAATTACACTGAGATTCAAACCTAAGAACTTCTAAACTTCTGAAATTCGCCAAAGATGCCGAAACCAACCAAACCACGTCTGAATTACCTGAAATTTTGCACACACATCACAAACGACCCTACGAACCAATTCCAACTTCCGAAATTCCATTACGACCCAGATATCTAATTTCCACTTCCGACCGGAAATTGCCAAAAATCCATTTTCGCCAATTTAAGCCTAATTCTACCACGGACCTTTGAATAACATTCTGAACACGCCCATAGGTCCCAAATCATCTAACGAAGCTATCTGAACCATAAAAAGCCAATTCCGAGATTATTTACTCATAAGTCAATTTTCGGTTGACTTTTCGAACTAATTAACCAACTTAAGAGACTAAGTGTCTCATTTCTTTCCACAATCACTCCGAACCCGGGCCAACAAATCCAACACAACATAAAAGAGCTGAACCACACATAATAAAGCAAAAATTGGGGAAACAAGGCTAAACTCTCAGAACGACCGGTCGGGTGGTTACAAGATGGTCCATTTAAAGTACTTGAAAGGAATGGAGATAATGCTTACAAATTGGACCTTCCAGGTGAGTTTCAAGTAAGTGTTACTTTCAATGTTGCTGACTTATCCTTATTTAATGTAGGTTCAAACTCGAGGACGAATCCTTTTCAAGAGTAGGGGAATGATAGCTCCAGAGAAAAGGATAAAGCTTTAGAAGCACCAAGAAAGCCATTAACAAGGTCTCAAGCTAAGGAGAAGCAAGACAAGGTTGTTGGGCTTCAATGGGAGGTCAAGAAGGCGCTAATGGTGGAAGAAGAGCTCAAGAATTATGGAGAGAATTTAGCTAAGTGCTACACTCATTTCGTGGTCCAAGTCCAAGTCCAAGTCCAAAATGAGTTAGGTTGGGGTCATTGGGGTCCAAGCACCAGCCAAGGAGGGCCTAAATTAGGCGCCTAAATCAACCTACAAAAGAGATAACTTGGTGCCCAAGTCAGCTAAATGAGGGGTGGCCAAGACATAAGAGAAGCAGTTAAAGTTCTTTATTTTGTTTCCTAGTTTGTTAGGACATATTTCATGCTTTCCTAGGTAGTTAAGGTTTTGTTTTTATTTTTCTTAGATTATTGGAATTACTTTCCAAGATTGACTTGGTTTTTATTTCCAAACGTTTTACCTTTTTCTATGGTAGTTGGACTTGTTGTCCAAAGTAGTTTAGGACTTTATTTCTTAAATTTTTAGGGAGAATTTCGTGACCCCCTCCCTATATAAATGGGTATCTTCTTTACTTTTAGACTTAGGTTATTATTTATAAAAATTGTGAAATTGTTCTTGCACTCTTGTGTGTGGCTACTCTTGGATTTATTCTTCAACCTTCAAGACTCAACTTAAGGTGGTAAGATTAAACTCTTTCAAAATCTTAATTCATTTCTAGGTATTCAAGAAAGGTGATAAGTTTAGGTTTATTGTTGTTCTTGTTGTTCTAAAGGGTTGGGTTTCACAATCTATCTCTTGGTTTTAATTCTCTACCGAAGGGGATTAGTTCTTTGTTAGCTAATTGTTGTAGTTGGGATTCAACTTCAAGAATAGACTTCTTCAATTCAAGAAACTCTTTCTTGAATTAAATCTATCTTTAATTTCCCATCTTTTTTGTTTGTTTTTTTATTTTCTTTTAGCTTCCGCATGTTTCTTGACTCTCTTTAGTAATTCTTGGACCCCTATCGTGTTGTTATCAATATGTGTATTAAAATACTATGTCTTTGAGTCGTGTTTCAAATGAAGGGTATGATGCCTAATTGTGTGAAAAAATCTCAATATTCTTAAGACTCTTAATTACTCATATGTGTACCTAAAGTCTTGATTGGTAATGTCTTATTGTTGATAAAATATAAAGATGTTTGGAAGTGAAATAAGTGAATTGGGTATATAAAAAGTGGCCAACGTGCCAAGAAAGAAAGTTATACTTGTGGCCAACGGTGCCGATGAAATGAAATGATCGATGTGAGAAAGGTTATGAAATGAGCCTTGATTCAAGAGTTTTAAATGACTTTGAAAATAGATTTTCCTAAAAGCTTATGTACTCAAGTCATGCCCAATGTGGTTGTTTTAACTTATGATATGTCTTGTTAGTATTCCCAACGTGTTTTGAGGTCTTACATATTCATGAGTTAAAATTGTGTATGGCCCTCTTTGGGGGAAAGTATTTCAAGAATGAATGGTGTGTTACTTATTTATGATTTTGCCTTGCGCTTCCATTGCCAATCATTTGACTCCATTTATTAGAAAGAAATATATTGTGTTTAATGTCTTCATTTCTAATGAACTTAAAGTTGTGATTTCTAGAATATTCTATATATTGATATTTATGATGATGACCCATGAAAGGAATGAAATGAAATTGTGGAATATGAAATATAGTCATTGTGCCATGAAAAAAGAATCACATGTATGGCCCAAAGAGCCAATGAAATTATGATGTTGTAACTGGTTAAAAGTACCAATAAATCTATATACAATATGAAAGGTCACGAGGTAAATGAAATCTTTATTTATGTTTCCTTTGTATGCAAATCAAGAATATTTTTCCCTTATATGGGATGAGATTGATGTGACAAAAGTTATTCCCCTTATTTGGGATGAGATGGATGATAGAAAAGGATGATGTCTCAAATGAGATGGCCTAGCCAGATACCCTAAATCTCTCAAGGTTTGGTCCTTGTTTATCAATCCATCATCAAAAGCTTCCTTTCAAAATGAGAGGAAAGGACTATTTATACTAGAGTGCTATTTAGGCTAAAATACTAAATACCCTTATCTTTATAAGACTATCCTAAATAGCTAAATTGCTAATATGGCCTTCTTAATCTTGACTCCTCTAAAGCACTCCAACGCTATGAAGTTGACTTGAAATTTATCCTCGCTAAGAGTGCTCACCCGACATGTACCATCCTCACCCTTTGAAAGAAATTCCTCTGCGAATCTGGACCTTGCAAAACCAAGAATGAAGCACATATAAGTATCAAGCCAATCACAGTCAAAGCATAGTATATTCAAGCTAAAAGATCAAATTTCTCAATCTTGCACTCAAAAGTAACACTCTTATGATATGGCCAAGTGTCATAATCTAGAAACAATATGTCTTAAACATAAATGACACAATCTTGACTATAAGAAAAATAATACCCATGAAAAGAATCAAGAGAGGGTAAAGTTCCATGCCTCCAACAAACCACAATCTAGTAAAATTCTCAAAAAAGTGCACCCTTTTATGGTATAACAAATTTCATAAGAAGCAATAGAAATCATATTATTCAATCCAAAAAAGACACTTTACCACAATAAGAAACAACTTCGGGGTCAAAAACAAACTTGAATCCCCGAGTATCCACATACTTCCCAACACCAACTGCAAATGGAAACTTAAGAGATAGGCCAAGTTCATCATGATCAAAATACTCAAACTTACACATCATTACCTCAATGGCCCTAGATAAACAGAAGATATGCATAGGCCAAATGTACATACCGATCTTGCTTTTGGGTAAAAGTAAAAGCTCGTGAAAAATAATATGCCGAAATATTAGTTCATGGCTTTCCCTACCCTTAGAAACTTTCTCTTGTTGAACCTTCACAAAATAATCAATAAAGTTAGGTTATTTTTGCTCACAATGATCATTCAAAACAACAAAAGAAACATTATTACCTTTTCTCAAAGAAGCATTAATAAACGAGAATGTTCTTTCAAAAGTAGAAATAAGATAAGTAAAGCAATTAATACGAGTGTTAGCATCAAAAACTTTACTTTCCTTTTTTACTCTCAACCAAATCACCATATTCAAAGTTGCTCATTTCATTGTAAAATTTGTATCTCTCTTCCAAAGGAATGGAAATAGAATCAAAGAATTCATCAACACATTCTTCTTTACCCGTTTCGTCATAAAGTTCAAAACTTTCGTCCAACAAAGTTAAAGTAGAGTCAAAAGAATCATCACATTCATCATCCCATAAAGGTGGTCTATCATAAGTCTCAACATCATCGCTGGTTAAATAGTCATTAAACAAGGAACTATTATCATCCAATAATGCACAAGAACTATGAGCTAGTTGAAAAGCACAATTAATTTTCTCATCACAAGATAAAGAAATATCAAACTCATCAGTGTCATAGATATCTTCCAAACTCAAATTGTCACAAAAATCAACTAAACTAGCAAGAGTAGAAGGAAAAGCCATTTTACCATGAAGCTCGTCTAAAGTATTTTCTTTACCCTGCACTTTCTCATTTAATTTCATAAATCCTCTTGAAAAGGTATATTGATCTTCTTCCAAACTCTTCAAAGTTGATCAGACTTCATTTGGTGGCTCATCTCGAAAATTCTCTACAAAAGATACAAACCAACTAGAGAAAGAAGAATCGTTAGTAGCATTAGAATAAGGAAAATCCTCACCCTCTTTTTGTTTTTCCTCTTTCTTTTTGTAACAACCCGACTGATCCTTTGCATCCAGTTTGGAAGTTTTAGGTCACGAGTAGCTTCAACCCAGTGTATTATGACTTGCATGCATAATCGGTTTGAGTTTTTTAGAAGTTCGGAAAGGACTTTTAGCACTGACTTTCATTGGAGAAGCTTAAAGTTGAAAGAATTGACCAAGATTTTAATTTTAAGTATTTGACCTCGGATTGGAGTTTCAATAGTTCCGATAGACTTGATTGGTGATTATGGACTAAGGCGTACGCTCAGATTTGGATTTGGAGGTCCGTAGGGTAATTTGGAGCATTTCGGCAAAAAGTTGAAGTTTGAAAGTGGAAAGGTTTGACCAATGGTTGACTTTGGTGATATCAGGGTCGAAATGCATTTTCGAGAGTTGGAACAACTCCGTTATTTTATTTGGGACTTGTCTGCAAAATTTGGCGTCGTTCCGGGTAGATTTGACAGGTTTCGGCGCGAGTTTTAGAAGTCGGGAGATTTAGAAGTTTGTAAGTTCGATTCATGGTGTGATTCGTGGTTTCGCCATTGGTTGATGTGATTTGAGGTCTCGAGCGAGTCCATGTTAGGTTATATAACTTGTTTGTGTGTTTAGACGGGGTACCGGGGGCCTCGGGCGTGTTTCAGATAGTCTACAAGTATTTTTCCTCCTATTTTGAACTGTTGTTATGTCTTCTGGTGTCCCCTTCTTTGCGATCGTGTAGGTACATCCGCGATCGTGCAGGATTATTTGGTGGCTAACAGTTTTCCTTCTTCGCGTTCGCACACCCTTACCCGTGTTCGCAAATCTCAGATAGTCAAACATCCTCGTTCGCTTCTTCCCATTCGCGTTCGCATAGTTCATTCCTAAATCCTTGTCGCTCTACCATACTTTAGCTTGCCACCTACACATATCAATTTATACTACTCGCAATGTTCCTTCAACTTACTTTCACCATATATTTCCTTGTGTTATTTTGGAACATCAAGCGAGACATTATCGTCTCTAACTCTTCTTTACTCTCTTGACTTGGCCTATTGATACCCAGAAACCATAGGCTGGAAGATTTTCCACTGTCGACGCCGCTATCATTCCTCAATACCGAGTCTCAATGCTTCTGGCCTTCTATATGAAGTATGTACAATTCACAACCTTCTGCATTTGAGTATCTCGTATGTTGTTCACTTTTACCTTGCTTAACATAAAATCTTGCATCACATCTTCTATATCTTTCATGACCTTCCTTCGACATAGGTATAATTCATATCCACAACTTGAAGCTCTATTATAATGCTTGCACCTCTGGCGCATACACAATCTGGTGGGAGTTTCTTACTGACTTCTTATGAGGCGAGTACTCTTCTAATTGGTTTTATCGTAGAGTTGTTATAGAATATGGATGTTGTACTATCTATCTTGTACATCTGATTTTAAGAGTGATTCTGTTATGTTCTCAATCACGATTCCTATAATTTTCCGGGTCCAATAATCAGACTTCCTGATTTAGTTAGTTAATTTAACTCTTTAGTTTCCTCTTACTTCTGACCAGCCTTCATGTAGTCTTAAGCTATCTTCTGATCTGCGGCTCTTGGTATTAGTTATTACTTTAGCCCTTCATGGACGCTATGGAATATCCATGATACAATCTTCTAACAATTCAATCCTTTGTCTATGGCCTAGACTCATTTCTTTCTTTTAAACTATACCGGAGTCTTCTACGGCTGTATGATTGTCAACACATATATTGCATGGATAATACTCTGAAATCTTAAGTGCGTTCATAACGTAACTAACTCTGGAACATTGATCGAATAATTCCTTTCGTTCTTTCTCAACTTTATTTAAATGTAAGCAATTACTTTTCTTGGTCGATTGCCACTTGTTGCATGAATACTTGGCTTATCTTAGTGCCCACACATATTTGAGTTCTATACAGCCCATATGATCTTGAATATCACCATTTGATCTTTTTTTTCTTCTTTCCGTCCATTAGCCACGATAGGTGCCACTTTCTTAGGGAGTACAAACAATATTTGTAGTGAGGTTGCTTTTACATGACTATTTCTCCTTTGAGTTACCATGTTTAGGTTGACGCCTTCTTCCATATTTCCTCGGCCAGTCTTTCATTGTATTACTTAGGGAAGACCTTCTGACTCTTGTAAAGCAGCGAGCTTATTACATCGTATACTCGACGGAATTTTTGATGTCCTCCCTCGCATATGATTATCCGTAGTTACTTACTTCCACACCCTTGTACTTGTAGGGTTGCTTCTAAGCTGATATTTTGATTGTGTTCCCAGTGGAATTTTCTTTTATCTTCGTAACACTCATAGGGTACCTTTAACTATCCCAACTCCTATCTAAATATTTCTCAAGGGTCATAATGTCATATTTGCAAGACTTAATTCCCCATGTTGGGGTTCATTATGATTATCTTGTACGATATGTTGATTTGTTTGTATCAACTTGTCTAGCCATAACTAGGCTCTTCCTGAATTAGTTAACTACTCATTGGCCCATTCTTATATCAATATCCGTGTAATCTTTCTTAGATTATTTCTTTTGTCTTAACTTACATCTCACATTGTCTCCTTATCTACCAATAACATCTCGGGCATGGACCCTTACTTCCTCTCCTTGATGTCGTGTTTGCATAATGTTCTGGAATCGTAGCATCTCTGTAGGATTTGACTAAGTGCAATCTCATTCTGTTTTCATTTTTATCTTCCTTTACTATTCTATAGTTACTAGAACCACTTAATTCCGACTTAATGCCGCATCACTACATATTCCCCCTTTATGAGAGTACTAAGATTTAGTGCTACGATGGTCTATGTATATATGCTTTACCTCTTTATCTTTGGCGTCATTTCACATCATTGATGACCCTTACTCGCCTCGCGGTGATCCTTCTGTACCAAGGATAACAAATTTCCTTACTCGCGATAGTGACACTTAGTATAACGGGCACATACCATCCCTTAAGCTGAACTTTGCTCACATTGCTTGCTTTTGGGAAGCGTTTTCCTGAATGACCATTCTCCAAATTTCTCATGATTCTTCTTTTGTTGTCCATTCCAGTATCGCCAGAACGAAATATGAAATTCTCATGATGTCGACCAACATTCAATCATTCAATCCCTAATTCATGTTTAGTTTATCTTATTCACCAGTCCATATTGATTTCTATTACGTTGGGATCTAACTTTTCCTCCTGGTAATCACGTTAGAGTCACGAACATATTTCTCGAAATGAGGATATGACTTTATGGCCTATACTATTTTGTTGTCTCAAGGCCTGTCCCCTTTCGTCTTTTCCTTCCCTTGACTATAGACACTGTAATACTGTCAGTTTTTTTTGATCTACCGTTGTTATCCATGTATCACATCTTACTCATAATGCTTCCTCATCTCTCTTCTTACTTCGTTGCTAATATTTATACGTAGCACTTTCTTTTGAAGATTTCAACAAGACATTCTGTTGCTTTTAGATCCCCTTGATTTATTTATTGGCTCTTCTGGTTGCTTAACGTTCTTGCTCTACTAGGGACGGGAGCCACAGTTAGGGAATATTTATCCCTTCAAGGCTTCCAGTGCCTATCATTGTAGTACTCATATCTAGTTGTATTATTTTAGAGTGCACCATCTAGATGTCTCACAAGGAGATTTATTAGCACTTTTGCATTATCCTTTGGAAACGTCAACTAATACAAACAATCCATCCACCATTTTGGGTTACTCTAACCCCAGCTGGATTATGAAATCTTGTCCTTCTCTTAAACCATATATATTAGCTCCTATAGGTCATAACTAGGATCATTGTGGCCAATTGTACATACCTCTGTTACTGTTAAAGGTAACTCAAAAGGCTTATATTTCGTTGCCTGAGTTGTAAATACTGTTAACCTTCATTAATTGGGCGCCTCGTACCCTTCTTCATCTTGCTTCTTTTGATTGTTGAAATTTGTATTTATCTTATGAATCTCTCATTGTCTTTCCCCATAAAGGTGGATAGATATTATTGCCTTAAGGCTCCTTATCAAGAGGCTTATACGTCTTAGTACACACATGATCTACTAAAGACCTTACATTTACTCATCATAAGCATGATGCAAAATTGAGATTCTCTGACTCAACACTTCCACAGCTATATCTCTTACCAACCGTATTTCTGAATGTAGGCATCGTTGTATTATGGATAAGATAGAGTTTAGGAAATTGAGTTCTTACAACTAAGTTCTACCACACGATCTAGAGTAAAAAGAAAGAGTGACAGCCCTAAATGCCATGTAGCCTCCTGCTTATAAGTTTGGTGCACGACACACCCATAAACAAGACTCTACTAGACACGGCTTGTAGACTCCGTAGGACAGAACTGCTCTGATACCACTTTTGTCACGACCCAAACCTATGGGCATCAACGGCCACCCGGTACCTTACTCAATCGAGTACCGACATACATATCTTACCTATGATGATGTGATAAGTAAGATATGTATGTCGGTACTCAGTTGAGCAAGGTATTGGGTGCCCATTGCTACCCATAGGTTTGGTTCATGACAATAACTATAATTCTTAGGCAATTAGTAACATCGTAAAAGAAACGTAGTGTAGGAAAAATCATTAACATTCCTAAACATAGAGAGTTAGCTTCACATACCTTAACTTCCTGCTCTTGAGCGTAATACAACATTCACCAACCATTTCAACTTTAATCTATATCAATACAAGTCAAAGGGATTCAATATTAGAAAAACTACCCATGTTTGGTCATGTTACATCCCGCATTTTCGCATGATAAAGTTTTGTCGTAAGTTAATCGACGTAGGTTTGGGAATGAGGTTATTGTGATATTATAAGTATTTTACTATTTCAAATAAGTGATAAGTAAATTCAGGGAAGTGAGAGGGTGAGCGAATCAAAGAAAATGAATTTCGTCGAAATTTGACATTTTGGGGTAAAATACGGTCCAAACTATAATACCCCGTATTTATAGACTAGTGCCATAAAAGGTACCAAATGACCATAATAGAAAGGTGTGAAAAGAGTATTAAAAGTGAGCACTATTTTAAGTGATTTGAGATAACTCTTAATTATGCGGGTAATTGGTTAATTACCGCGTAACAGAACATTACCTAATTAACTAATAAAAAAATAAATATTAATAATTTCCCCCCCCCCAAAACGTGGCAGCAAGAAAGCTTACCAAACATGTGACTAAGTAGTCACATAAGATTGGTGGCTATCCGATATCACGTGTAAAGCCTTTAAACACTCATGGAGTATATAAAATGTTTGGTCCCTTTTAAAGTTGCTCTCTTTTAAAAGCTCGGTTCAATTTTTTGGACAGAGAATAACAAATTGAACCATAATTCTTTCTTCAAGTTCAAAATGTTCAAGCACATACGCTAAGTTTCAACTGAAGAAGCCTCCAACGAAATTCTTGCAAACAATTATAACGAGAATTGTTAGAACCGTAGCAACGTAAAATTTTACGGTTCTAAAAAAAGTACGGTGTATTCTTCGCCAAGAATATTAAACGGAGTTTTCCCTACCCCATGTATGTTAAGGTCATCCCTTCTTTCTTTTGGCATGATCCATACGATGCAAACGAAACGAAAAAATGTACAACTTCCATAAATACTTTATTCGTAGAAATGCTAGAAATGTGTATATTCTTATTCTTCCATGTGTCATATTATTCTATCATCTATTCATGAGTCTCAAAAATATGTAAGGTGGTAAAATTTATTTCATGATATTAATCAGAAGCATAATGGCCTTATGACGTACCGAGAGATTTTATTAACGTATTTCATATCCATTTCATGCATTTACATATGCACATTGACCCATGACCAGATGGTGTTATATACGCGTATATATGTATGTATGTATATATATATATGTATAGGGGATAGAGGAAAGGTTATGGAGTTATATACACACCACCGCTTGATCAGCTGGTATACGTTGATGATTTGCTCACAGTGGACGAGATTATATGATGGGATGCCCTCAGAGGCTGGTGATGTTATGAAACATGTACCTATACACGACATGACATTAATACGCATATGCATGACACTATAAGTATTTCATGATTTACAAAGTTTTCTAGACTTACAGGTTGATTCATTTACTCTATATTTCTTCTATGTCAGCTATGTACTTATTTATGTACCTTACCTACTCAGTACATCATTCGTACTGACGTCCCTTTTGTCTGGGGACGCTGCGTGTCATGCCCGCAGGTCCCGATAGACAGGTCGAGAGCCCTCCAAGTAGGCTATCAGCTCAGCGGAAGATGTTGGTGCGCTCCATTTGCTTCGGAGTTGCTTGTTTGGTTAGTATGATTAAGACGTGTATCGTTTGGTATGGCGGGAACCTGTCCCGACCTTTATGAAAATCACGTATTCTTAGAAGCTTGTAGACAGATGTCTTGTACGTAAAAGATTTTATGGCCTTGTCGGCCTATGTTCAATATATGAATGGCCATTTTGGTCTAATAGGCACGTATGTCTTATGTATAAGTTGGTATCACATGTTATATTCTACTTGTCTCACGGCAGCCTTCCGGCTTGGTTATCTATGGTAGTATAACATTAAAAGATACGTTATGTTGGTACTCGGTTGAGTAAGGTACCGGGTGCCCGTCGCAGCCCATCAGTTTGGGTCGTGACAGGTCACTAGGCATTTATCAAACATTTGGTGAGTTTAAAGCTTCATAGCCCTCATTAATGGTGTTTCTACACCCAACAACCCATTCTTTTGCTCCTAGATAAAGTCTAAAATCTCAAATTGTTATAATCAATATTATTCTTCATCACCCATAAAATGAACAACACCTTTAATCAACAACCAACAACCAACTACCAAAATCTATAAATGTTCATTCTTTTCTATCAAATCCATCAACTTATATCTCATGAACTTAGAGTCTATAATTATTAATCAAATGTTATAATCGATTAGAGGGTGAAGATATTACCTTTTGACGTTCAATCGAGTTCTAGGATTTCTTTTATCAAACATGATATCCCAATCAAATATCTAATGATTTGAAGGGTTTAACCAATTGAAGAATTGAAAGCAACTTAGAATCATCATTAGAACTTACCTTGGATAAGGAGGGACCTTGGAGGAGTCAGGTTCTTGAGAGCTTCCCTTTCTGAAATATGATTTTGTGTTCTGGGGTGTGGGGTTCGAAGTAGGGCTTTTAAATTCTCCTCCCCCTCCCCGTATGCGCTCTCGCACAATATCACTACCACAAGTGCGCGGTCGCGCACGAGACCATCTGGGCGCGCACCTGGATGCGCATACTGCACATTGTCTAGTAAAATGCACATAACATTTTGCTCAGAAATTCGTTCGAGCTACACAATATATCTATGAAGAGATATTTCAAAGGCCTACAACTTTCATTTTTTAAAATTTCCCAAATTCTCAACAGCGTTTCACAAAATCCTGATATAAGACAGACATTCCATAAACTTAGTTGATTTTATCGAATCTTATGCACCACACTCTCCGCCTTGATTCCAAAACAACTATTTCCACCCACACTCACCCCGGGGGACTTCAAATGTCTAAATCATTCAAATTAATACTTATTTAACATGTCCACACCTAGTCCAAATTTACGGAGTGTTACATTAAGTCTCTTAGTGCAGGAAGTCATTTGACTCATTTACAAGAGACATTTGGTATTTTGAGAAAATATAACATGAAGCCCAACCCTGAAAATGCTCTTTTCAGTTGGATCTGGAAAGTTTCGTTGCTTCTTGGTTTCTCAAAGAGGAATTTAAATGAATCTCGATAAGATTAAGGTCATACAAGATATCATTAACAAATTTACAAGTGTAAAGGAGGTGCAGAGGTTGACTGGCAGGTTGGCGGCCCTTAGCAGATTCATACCGAGATCATTATAAAATATCATTATTTATTTTCACTTTTGAAAAAGAAGAATGATATATGTACTCTAGAGTTCCAGCAAGCATTGAAAGACCTATAAAGGTACTTCTCCAGTCATTCGCTAATGTCTAAATCAAAGAAGGTCGAACAATTATTAATTATTTTAATAGTTTTGGAAGTTGCAGTGAGTGCAATCCTAGTCCGGGAGGAAGAAGATACACAATTTCCTATTTATTATGTTAGTAAGATACTTCAGGAGTGGAGACACATTATCTGCACCTAGAAAAGTTGGCTTTAGCTCTCGTAATCGCCTCTCAAAAGCTTAGACCTTATTTTAAATGTCACTTAATAGCCATTGTTATGACTTTTCCCTTGAGGAATGTCCTTCATAAGCACGAATTATTGGGTTGATTGGTTAAATAGGCAGTGGAAATTAGTGGATTTGATATAGGACATAAACCTCGGACTGCTATTAAGTCACAATGTTTGGCCGAATTTGTGGTTGATTTTAGTCCGGGAATGATGCTTTTAGCTGCTAAAGAAGAAGTTCTGGTATCTGGAACTATCTCCGGAGTTTGGACCTTATTTACATATGGATATTCCAATGTAAAAGGGTCCGGTCTTGCGATCGTACTAATTTCTCCTTCAGGAGAAATCCTGAGACAAACTATTAGAATAGTTTTGTTGACTAACAACAAAGCCGAGTATGAGGCTCTGGTCAAAGGACTTGAATTAGCCCAGGGACTAGGTTTCGCGGTGATTGAAATAAAGTGCGAGTCCCAGCTGGTAGTGAATCAGATATGCGGAGTCTTTGCACCAAAGAAGAGCACATGCAGCATTACTTGAATAAAGTTCAAATTTGTACTTTCTCAGTTTAGGGAGTGGTCGGTAATTCGCATACCAAGGGAAGATAATGTGAATGGGGACGCGTTGGCCAATTTAGGGTCGTCCACGAAAATGAAAGGAGCAGATTCCAGTGCAGTTGTAAGTTGTCGCATTTAGTCCTGGACGTGGATGGGTATTGCGATGTTAACTTGACCAACCTAATTTGGGATTAGAGAAATGAGTTTATATAATATTTAAAGCATGGAAAATTCCCTGAAGATACTAAACCCTCCACGGTGCTACGAACCAAAGTTGCTCGTTATTGCCTTGTTGATGGTCAACTTTACCTAAGATCTTTTCAAGCTCCATTGGCTCGATGTTTAGGAATATCATAGGCTGATTATGTGAGAGAAGTTCATGAAGGGGTTTGCGGAAATCATTCCGGTGCGGACTCGTTGGTTCGTAAATTGATAAGGGATGGTTACTATTGGCACCAGATGGAACAAGACGCGAAGGCATTTGCACAAAAATGTGATAAGTGTCAGCGTCATGCACAATTGGTGCATCAGCTAGCATAGCTTCTTCATTCGGTTGTGTTTCCGTGGCCATTTATGGAATGGGGGATGGACATAGTCAGTCCTTTGACTCAAGGATCCGGGTAGGTAAAATTTCTTTTTTTTTTAACTCATTATTTAACTAAATGAGTTGAAGCAAGTGCTTTCAAAAATATTTGTGAGCAAGAATTGATTGATGTCATTTGGGATCATATCATTTGTTGGTTTGGAGTACCAATAGAAATTGCTTGTGACAATGGGCCAAAATTTATAGGTTCCTAAGTCACAAAGTTTCTGGAAGTATTGAAGATAAAAAGGATCACATCTTCCCCATATCATCCAAGCGATTACGGTCAAGCGGAGTTAAAAACAAGGTGAAAATTGAAAACCTCAAAAAGAAATTAGGGGATACTAAAGGCAATTGGCCAAAAGAGTTACCAGGAGTGTTATGGACATATCGGACAACAGCTAAGTCAAGTACATGAGAAACATCATTTTTCCTTGTGTACGAAGCGGAAGCTTTGATTCGGGTAGAGATTAGGGAACCGACCATAAGGTATTCCCGAGCAAATGAGGAAGAGAAAAATAAAGCAATATTGATTAAGCTTGATGTTTTTTAAGAACGTCAGAATTTAGCATATTTGAGGATGGTGGCACAAAAGCAAAGGATGGAAAGGTACTATAATCGTAGAGAAAATCTTCGATATTTCAAAGTTGGAGATTTGGTTTTGCGAAAGTGACTCAAAGTACCCTGGAAGTTAATGTTGGAAAGCTAGGAAAAACATTGGAAGGACCCTACCAGATTTTAACTATAACAGGTAAAGGTTCATATCAATTGGAAAATCAAGATGGAGTAAAATTACCAAGCAATTGGAACGTGACTCACCTCAAAAAATAGTATTGTTGAAGATCATTGATGATACTAAAAGTATGTGCTGCACTCTTTTTTCCTTAGTCCGGTTTTTGTCCCTATTGAGTTTATCTAACAAGGTTTTTAATGAGGTTGAGGCATAAAACATACTACGAAGAAGGATCATCGACAACATCAAGAACTCCAGTGTTCGAATTCTCATACTTCACATCCAAACACTAGGAGGAACTGTTGTATATATCAGAGAACTAAAAGTGTCATTAAGACTGGGGACTGTTAGAATCAGAAGTTGTATCTAGTCAAGACAGGGGAATACATTATCAGCCGCATAGAAATAAGTAGTACAAGTTAGACACATGTATTGGTAACTTTATTTACTTAAGCAAATTTTTACTCAGGTAAATGTACTTTTAGAAATGGAAGGAATAAATTGAATTCCTTTTATTTTTATCTTATTCCTGTCCAAAATATACGATATGGTATTTTTCATTTGAAAGTTACTTAAACTCAAATGCTTATGCCAGAATGAACAAGAGACGTCCTCTTTAAGAGCACCGTAAACATAAGGGCCTTATCTTATAAAACCCTTATAGTTAAAGGGTAAAATCTGGAAGTATGAATGCTTGGAATTAAATTTATCGGATGTAAAAAATTCCCGAAATTTATCAAATGGAAAAATATATTTTGCACAAAAATTAAACAAAATATGCCTTTTATTTCTTCAAAATTCCGAACTCCGTAGATGTTTCGGTGTAATTACAAAAGAAAAATAAATTACATTAGTTGGTTATATCAGTAGAGTTTGAAGGATGAGAAGTCGTTGCTGCATCTTTTGGAGATCAAGGCTATTCCGGTTGAGTACCTTCATCCGTTTCCTTATCTTGTTCCTCATCTTCCTCCTTGGTTTATGAGGACTCCAAACAAGTGCTCGAGGATCTTGAAGTAGTGGGCCGAGCAGGAATGTTCTCGAAGGAGGTGGTCTCCAATTCAAGAGCCTCAGTAACGTAGCCATCCATGTTTGAAATTCCTTCTTTGGCCTCCTCCAAGGTCTTCCTCCTATTGCAATAAATCGCATAAGTTTTCTCAAGGAGGAAGGAGTCTTATTGATCTTGGAGTTTGTCTCGAAGCTTTTTTATTTGGGCTGCAGCTATTCAATTTTAGATCTCATGATGACATAGGTCTAGCAAAGGTCAGTATTTGTCATCGTGTGTTCGCGATTTTGTTCTGTGATCTTTTTGAGCCTTTTCTATTGTTCGCGGTTTTGTTCCATGACCATTCTTAGCCTTTTCTCCATCTTAGATCTCTTCTCATCGAATGTCGCAACCTCATCGATTATGGAACATAAGTTTACTTCCAGGGTATTGATTTGTTCCAGGGAAGCATACTCATGTCTGGCTATGACAGTTACAATATCCTGTATCTCAGACCACGTGACTTTCAACTCAACAAGTTCTGTATGGATCTGAGTTGCCTCTTTGCTATGAACAGCTTTTTCTTGCTCAGATTGCTCCAATCGGGCTTCGAGTTCACCCATTTGAGTAAGTCTTGCTTCTAAAGAGGGAGGCACTCAGCAAGTTGATCTCGATCAGTAGCGAACCGATCCCCTTCATCAGCAAGTTCTTCTTTATCTTGGATCATCTTTTGTAAGCCCTCGGAGGCAAGGAAGTTAGCCCGAAAAGTCAAAGATTTATAACCTAATGAACTTGGTTCTTTATGATAAATGCTTAATACTCTAATATGTGTCACTGTTGGACTAAGCTGAAACAGGCCTGCAGCACAAAGTTTGTCATCATCAAAAAGGGGAAATTTGTTGGCCCAAGAAAGGAAATAGTTTTGAAGATTTACAAGGAACTCCGAGATGAACCAGGTCCATCACAGGTGACATAGACCAACAGAGTCAACGGCACATGAGATGCACATGTAGGAGATAAATGTATTCTGATACAATTGAGATATCTTCTGATCGAAAAGATTGCAAAAACGAAATTGGAGAAGGACTCCTTATTCAATAAGAACCGAATCAAAGATAAGGAAGGATTTAGGAGTTGAGTTTGACTAGAACTCTTTCACCATGGAAGAGTTGGATTAGGATTCTAGTTAATTCCTTATCTACTAACTCCTATAAATAGCAGATTGTTCTTATGATATGTAGATCGCACAAAAAGAGAAATTTATCAAGAATTGAGAGCAAAATTCGTGAAGAAATTTTGCAAGCAGTTCGAGCCAAATTGGAGAATGCGAATCTGGAGCTACAGATCAGCTAGAACAACCAGTTTCATCGTTGATGTATTGAGTCTAGTTGATTGTAGTAGGTGTTTAAATATTGTATCTTATCAGCTTTCATAGAAACAATTGTAATATGTACACATTTTTCTAGTTAGAGTTAACTTGAAGCTTGTAGAAGTTAGCTAGAGGCTAGTTGATGCAAAATGATTAGAGTTAGTCCTAGGATTACAAAAGAGTTTATTTTGTAAGTCCGTTTGGCTCAGAATTTTAGTGAAGAGTTTGAGAAAATCCTACTGAGGTGTAGGTCGTGGTTTTTTCACCTTTTGAGCCAAGTGTTTTCCAAATAAAAATCTTTGTGTTTTTACTTTACTTCTTTTATTATTCCGCAAACAGCAGTAGTTGGAACACCAAGAAGAACCAGGTTCTTCCAGTTAGATAGCACTCGAAAAATTGGGTACTTCACAATAAACTTATATAATTGTGTGGTATTGACGTCTTAAACAACAATTGGTATCAGAGAGGGTTATCCTTGAAGAGGCTAACACCTTAGGAAAAGATCAAGATGAGTGCACTACCTGAAAAGTGTAAAGAGAAATCCACCACTTGTCCACCACTATTCAATGATCACTTGCAGATGAATGATGGATGCCTCAAATGTGGTAAACAGAACCACATGATCAAGAACTGTCCTATGTGGGAAGTCGAGTGGAAAAAGGAGAAATCTGAAAGAAGGAACAGAAAGAAGGAACAGGTTCATGACAAGAAGAACTGCAACAAAAGGTCATCCAAAGCAATGGCTGCTGAACGAGCTCTTATAGCAATTCGGGAATCTGAAGATGAAACTGATGAAGAATCCGAGATAAGTTTTCTGGAACTTAAGGATAAAATTAAACACCTTTCTAACGATAGACTATTTGAATTGTTTCTAATTTTAATTGATGAATCTAAGAATATAAGTTCTGAAAAAGAACAGTTGTCAAAAGAGTGTAACTTTTTAATAGCAGAATGCAAACACTTGGAAATAAATATTTGTAAAACTGAAAAGGAAAATACTACATTGAAAAACCAGGTTCATGCACTTGATACAACTGTCTTAGAACTTAGATCTGAAAATCTGAAATTGAAGTTAGGAACGGGTAAAGAAATAGCTAGTGACACACAACTCTCACTAGAAAAGGATCTAGGAAAGGTAAAAGATGAGCTTTATAAAAAGGATGAACTGGTAAGCACCCTGAAGGAGGACTTGACTAAGGTTAAGCATGAGTTAGACAGAACTTGTAAAGGGAACAGGTCCTCTGATGTACTTTCATGGCTACAAAAACACCATAGTAGCAACAGAAGAGGACTTGGCTTTGGGAACTCTACACCTAAGTGAGATCCCAAAGGTAAGTACCTCACACTCCCTGAGAACAAGATTTTCACACACTGTAGTAATACTGGTCACTATAAAAATGAATGAACTGCAAAAGAGAAGGCAACTCAGAAGAACAAAAAATTTGTTCTAGGGAAAAATAGGCTGCCAGGTTGGGCTAAAAAGAATGTGATTTATCCTTTTGCTTATAGAAAGGGACCCAAACTAGTTTGGGTTCCTAAGACTAACCCCTGATTTCCTTTTGCAGGTTCAAGTGAAGGGGAGCAACCAAATATGGTACATGGATAGTGGTTGCTCAAAGCACATGACAAGAAGCAAGGATCAGTTCCTTTCACTTGAGAACCTCAAAGGAGGTAATGTCTCCTTTGAAAATGGAAAGAAAGGTGAGATCATTGGGGTTGATAAGAAACAAGATGATGAATAGATTGGACTGACAAGAAACTCAAATGATGAAGCCACAGTCCAGCCTGAAGCAACATCACATGAAGGAATAGGTGATGGAACATGTCCTTCCACCTAGGGCAACGTGATAGGGGGAATTGACTAGAGAGTAATTGATCCTCAAACCTCGAGGGAACCTGTCCATGAGCCTATTCCTCAGTAACAAAACCAGGAAGGAACATCCAAAGAAATTGACACTCCTATTGCAACATCCACGAAACTGGATATGGATGAACCCGGTTCATCTGTTGATCAGAAGATGTATATGGGAATGATTAGCCCTTTGTTATATCTCACTGCTAGCAAAACTGACATTCTTTTCAGTGTAGGACTTTGTGCTGGATTCCAGGAAAATCCAAAAGAGTCTCACTTAACTGTTGTCAAGAGGATCTTGAGATACCTAAAATGCACCACTAACCTTTGTCTATGGTATCCATAAGGTAGTAATTTCAACTTAGTGGGATATGATGATGTTGATTATGCAGCTTTTCTTGTGGATGGAAAGAGCACCTCAGGTATGACACACTTTATTAACTCATGTCTTGTGTCTTGGGCCACCAAAAAGGTAAAATTCTGAGGGCTTATCTACTGCTTAAACTGAGTGTATTGTTGCTGCCTCATGTTTTCTAAATGTTGGGGATGAAACAGTAATTAATGGATTGTGAGATTGATCACTATTGAGTTTTGTGCTACTGATAAACAGATTGCTGATATCTTTACAAAAGCACTGAGTAGAGAGCATTTTGAAAGGAACAAGTTGCTATTAGGGATGATTAAGATCACCTGATTGAATCAGTTCAGAATGTACATGAAAAAGAAGAAGGAAAACTGAAAAAAATTATCTAGAAAATCAGGAATTTGTGTAAATAATCAGATTAACGATTGCTCAGTCTCATACTATAAAAAGTATATTCTTAACCATGTTTTGATATGACTCACTGAACACAAATGAAACTTTTTCTATCTTTGCAAATTGAGGCTTGATCAAGAGGATTCTGAAATGATGAACCTGGTTCATCGTGCTGGTTCATCTGAAAGGCGAGATATGTGTTCTACACTCTGCACACTTTGAAATACTAATAATTAAATCATGAGCATAACTCTGTCCAAACTCAAAATATTTTCAAAGCCTATCCATTTGACTTTGAACAATTTTGTTTCAACAAGAATCCTCACCAAATTAAAATACCTAGATTTTAGGGAAGCATTAACCGCATATTCAAAACTAAAAGATAATTCAAGCCATCCTCTCCCTTTCAGAACCATTCCCAAATTTTGAGGACTCTTTTAAGTCGGAGACTGAGGGGGAAGAAACTTGGTCTTCTGATTCTGAACAGGTAACTTTTGTACCAAAACCTTCTTCTGAGGTCATTTATGAGGTCGCTGAAAACTTACAAAATAGGTTTATACTGATTGGGTATGTGGTAGTTGTGTAAATGCCTGAGACAAGAAGGAGAGAAGGTAAAAATAAAATTGAAAAAGAAAAAGAGAGAGAGGGAGTAAGGAGTGAAGAGAGGGGAATAGGGCAAGAATTTGTAAAAATGACTATTTGTGGAGCTGAACCAGAAAAGGAGGAAGAAAGTAGCAAGAACGCAAGGGGAAGTGACGCAGGAGAAGACGCTGAAGGGTTAGTAAATCTAGGAAAGCACACAGATGAAGCTGGTTCATCTACTGAGGAAACCCTGGCGGATCTGCTGAAACTGTTAGGCAATAATTATAATTCAAAGAAGAAAAGAACTCCTAAAGCTCAAACGTCTGGAAAAACAAAAGAAAGTAAGAAAAGAAAACCTGCTCCTTCTGAGACTTCTAATAATTCTCTTCCAAGAGGAAGAACTACAAGGAGCAAGGTAAAGCAAAGTGAGGACAAGTTGAAGAGAGCTTTAGAGGAGAGTAAGAAGAAAAGAGTGGAAAAAGGGAAAGAAAAGGTTGTTGAGCCTATTGAGGTTATTGAAGTGGATGAGATGGACCTGGTCCATCAAAGTGAAAAAGTGGCAGAGGTAGAGGTTCAGACCCCTAAGCTCAAGAAAGCCAAGACTTGCTCAAAGAAGTCTCCATCTGTTTCTAAGTCTGCTGAACCATCTATCTTTGCTAAATGAACCAGGTCTGCAGTTTTTTCAAGCCTTAATTTCCTAGCCTGCCTAGAACTTTCAGTGACCCAGATTAAGAATTTTTTTTTGTTGATCATGTTTTAACTGTTTTTGTTTTATTTTGTGGATTGTAGAAGAATCATATTCACTCTATCAATGAAATCTGATGCTTTTTGCTTTGACTCAGTATCTCTAATTTTTGATGGTTTGAATTCTTAGTTGATTATTGATGATTAATCCATGATTGCATATGCAGTTGCCCAAANTATTCGCTCTATCAATGAAATCTGATGCTTTTTGCTCTGACTCAGTATCTCTAATTTTTGATAGTTTGAATTCTTAGTTGATTATTGATGATTAATCCATGATTGCATATGCAGTTGCCCAAATGGCCATGAGTAAGTGTTAAAAATCTGGAATTCACACAATTTGTTTTGCATTTTTTCGATGATGCCAAAAAGGGGGAGATAGGTTGTGCTCTGAACATGTGATATTTATAACCTAATGAACTTGGTTCTTTATGATAAATGCTTAATACTCTAATATGTGTCACTGTTGGACTAAGCTGAAACAGGCCTGAAGCACAAAGTTTGTCATCATCAAAAAGGGGGAATTTGTTGGCCCAAGAAAGGAAATAGTTTTGAAGATTGACAAAGGAACTCCGAGATGAACCAGGTCCATCACAGGTGACATAGACCAGCAGAGTCAAAGGCACATGAGATGCACATGCAGGAGATAAATGTATTCTGATAAAATTGAGATATCTTCTGATCGAAAAGATTGCAAAAACGAAATTGGAGAAGGACTCCTTATTCAATAAGAACAGAATCAAAGATAAGGAAGGATTTAGGAGTTGAGTTTGACTAGAACTCTTTCACCATGGAAGAGTTGGATTAGGATTCTAGTTAATTCCTTATCTACTAACTCCTATAAATAGCAGATTGTTCTTATGATATCTAGATCGCACAAAAGCAAAAATTTATCAAGAATTGAGAGCAAAATTCGTGAAGAAATTTTGCAAGCAGTTCGAGCCAAATTGGAGAGTGCGAATCTGGAGCTACAGATCAGCTAGAACAACCAGTTTCATCGTTGATGTATTGAGTCTAGTTGATTGTAGTAGGTGTTTAAATATTGTACCTTATCAGCTTTCATAGAAGCAATTGTAATATGTAGACATTGTTCTAGTTAGAGTTAACTTGAAGCTTGTAGAAGTTAGCTAGAGGCTAGTTGATACAAAAAGATTAGAGTTAGTCCTAGGATTACAAAAAAGTTTATTTTGTAAGACCGTTTGGCTCAGAGTTTTAGTGAAGAGTTTGAGAAAATCCTACTGAGGCGTAGGTCGTGGTTTTTTCACCTTTTGAGCCAGATGTTTTCCACGTAAAAATCTCCGTGTTTTTACTTTACTGCTTTTATTATTCCGCAAACAGCAGTAGTTGGAACACCAAGAAGAACCAGGTTCTTCCAGTTAGACAGCACTCAGAAAATTGGGTACTTAAAAATTAACTTATATAATTGTATGGTATTGACGTCTAAAACAACAAAAGTTATTGTGGATAATGTTCAACAAGAGAAAAGGGATACTTTGTTCGAAACCAAAGGCTTCAAATATTTGGCAACTCCCACCGACTTGGAGAGTAAGTGTCACTCATTAGAAACCAAAAGTGTGACATTGCGTTTACCATCGAGGTTTCAGATGTATGTCGGAAAAGTGTTCTCAATATTCCCATGATCAGGTGACTGAGGAGAATGAACGTCTTCCATTTATTCAGTTAGAGTCGGTGGTGAGGCAGGAGTTGATGGTGTTGTAGCTGATGTTGAAGTTGGAGGTGGAGAGACATCGGAGGTGCAATTCCTCAGACTAGAAGCAACAATTTAAGCCTGGAAAGGAGACTCTACATTTTATACTATTTCTATTTTGCAAAGAGTCCTCGAAGTTCTTCCTATTGTGCGTCCTGTTGAGCAGAGGAAGTTCATTTTATTCTTCTTTGAAGAGAAATCGCTTCGTCATCATCCTTGATTTCGTCTTCATCAAGAACCAATGTGGTCACGTGGGTTTCTTTTGTTGAAGGCTTCTTCCGAGTTTCAGCTTTGGAGGTACGCCTTACTTTTTATTTTTTTTCCTTGGGCTAGGGACTCAAGGAAGATGAGTCTTCACCCGAAGCAAGTGCGACATCATGAGCCAACTTCTGGTCAATGTCTGCTCAAATTTATTGATGAGCCACAATTGGTTCATGGAAAACCTAAACAACAAGGCAGACAGAAGAACCATTTGGATGGCCAGTGTATTAGGAAAGGGAATCAATAAATTTGTACTATGTTATGCTGGAGATTAAAACAAAAAAGGAGAAGTTTTACTTACCATGGTTTTTAGCCTTCCTGTTAAATTTGGGTGAAATATTTTTCCACTTACGGGAACTGGCATTGAAATATCTAAAATCTTTCAAGTTTGAACACCCTTAAAAATATTTCTGATTTCGCCACTAGTAATATTATATTACTGTGAGACACTCTCTGTGTTTGAAAAGCCGTTGCACTCTGTTTTCTCGAGTAATTATCTCACCAAAATTTAACCAAAACTATTTGATTATCTTGGGATGAAAGTTCCACCTAATGCTAGAATATTATGTCCAAATAGTGACGCTAAAAATTAATGGCTAAATTAAGTTTTAACATATGAAGTGCCAAATGTCTTGAAGTCTAAAATACTTACTTCTTTTAATGAGGACAAAAATTAACATAATATGCCTTTTCAGCACCAGGACTTTTCTTGGCTCCTGGGAGTTTGGGTTAAATTCCACGAGGGTCGGTCATGATTTTACACCTTTAATTTGAGCTAGGCTGATTTTTCACGTAAGAGTTTGCGAGTTCTCTATTTTATTCCGCATTATTTCTAATTGAAGTAATTAACTTGGCAGCAACACATTAATTAAGAAGAAATTCCATCTGTCTTGTAAAGTTATGTAGGTTCAGCAAACTTTCGGTTACTCATGGAAGAATTTTTAATGATTCAATTCACCACATCATTAAGAAGCAACAGTGGAAACGTAAAAAGAGATAGCAGGCTGTTAATACATGATATACTCATTAGAGTGAAGAGGACCACACATGGTACAACCTCTTAAGCTCTAATTAAGCAGCTAGAGATAATAGCATGCATACAAGGTACTACTAAAACTACTAAAAACAGGAAAATCGAACACAGAGGCGAATAATACTGAAAACTTCATATATCCGAATATTCATATTATTAACTTCATCACAGACAATCACACAATATCTGCTACTCCACATCCTGCTACCACAGAGTTGCGAGTTTTCAACAACTTTACTGCACCCTGCAATTTTTATTACCAACAAATGAAAATTACAGTTAGTTACCTTATATATATAGGCTGGCAGTGTAAAGAACTTTTGCTCTGATCAATGTATTGAACATGTCTTATCAGGTGGTAACTGATCTCACTTTTAATGGACGAGTAACTATAGTTATCTTTTAGGTGACCTGACCAGATAGTAAAAAATACTTGTATATAGAAGTTGTACTTTACAATGGTACAATGGTAGTTAAGCATAAAAATGTTGCGAAATATTAAGGAAAGAATATAAGAAAAGAATATATATACTTGGCGCAGTCAATGGATGGACTGATCTTGTAGGGAATATTGACACCACATTTGCTGGGAAGGGCAGCAGCTAGGTTAAGATTAACTCCACTGATAGCCCCAGCAGCAGATTTCATGCAATTGCAAACAGTTTGGCGATCTTGCGTTGTACTTGCTGCACTGAAAAGGCTCCTAATACCTGATGAGACATAATATAATTAAGTAACTAGAAAATAAATCTGTTTCTCTAACAACTTAAGCTTTTAAATGTGACCGTTATAAGTTCAACAATATTACCGTTGCAGCACATTGCAGGAATAGCTCCTCCCATTCTAACGTAGTCGAGGCATGGCGACAAATCTGTCGCCACCGTCCCACATGTGACTACTGCCTCTGCATGGCTTGCAACTATTGCAATCACCATAGCAGCTATGCACATTACTGCTAAGCTTACAACCTTAGCCATTTTGATGAAATATAGTTTTGAAATAAGAAAAGTTGGTATAAATTTCAAGTGATGAGTTAGCTTTGGAAAGTGAAGTAGATGTGGGAGAAGAATGGTACTTGAGTGCCGTTATATAGAGAAGTTTGTGACTAATCCACAGTTGTTTTTAGCTGGGAGAATTAGAGTGTTACTGGGTTTTTTACCTAGTTGGTAGTTGGATGCAATTCAATGCTTCTCGATGAATCTTCAAAATCAATTGATGCAATGTACGAAATAACTTTAAATGATTCTGGAGCAATATTGTATTTTATAACTTCTGACCATCCATTGCATTTCCTTCCATCCCTTAGTGTCATTTTTTCAATTGACCGTCGATCCATTGCAGCATGTCATCCCATCCCTTAATCCTTGGACATATATTTTGGCTCAACGATTTGAAATAATACTAGGGTATTATCACTTTTATCCCGCGCCAGAAATTATTTACATTTAGTAATCGAAAAAATGTATAAAAATTGTATAATTTTTGTATATAACATACAAAGTGTGTGTATATATATATATATATATATATATATATATATTGTTGGGATATATACCGTGAGTTTGGTTTAGATGCATTATTTATTAGGATATAATTGTCCGTTCAATTTTAATAAAGTTTTAAATAGATCATATATTAGTCTGTGTCCTTTGCTTATATAGTAGATGATTGAGTGTATAGTGTTTAGCTTATACACGGAAGATTAAATCATTGGTTCTTATAAGTATAAAGTTTGAGTTCACAATCTAATGATGGAATTGGACAAACCATCAGGAATGATTGTAGTACAAGATTAAATATAATTTATCTTAATTATGGCTTATACCCTTAAAACTTGTGTTATAAATACATAAGGTTTTCCACCCATAGAAAGAAGAATAATGGTGGCCGAAATTTTGCCCCTTTTCTTAGAAAATTTAGCCTACACGAAGTTACTATTTCCGGATATTATTTGGGTAATATAGTAGAACACCGTGGAACGTTCGAGGATCGTGACCGTGCGGGTGAAGGAGAATTCAACGAGATGATGTGAAACTGAATGCTCACATGACTAAAGAGCTATGTTCACGCTTCAAGAGGTAACCCGTGAAACCCTGTATATGTTAGTTGTCTAGATTACACGGATTTTAATACTGGGATTGCTTCCACTGCTTATAATAATCCTTTATATATATATATA